>JAMKCH010013749.1:0-147278 GCA_023653785.1 Ophioderma brevispina | reverse complement strand
CAAAATAACCAGTTCATCACAAAAAGATCTAAATTTCAGTATTTCATGCCACCGAATGGACCAGTGAAGTTTCAAATTGATGTCTGATATTTGGGGCGATATTTTTGTTTTGTTTACACATTTTATGTGTTAAAGTGTCATTTACAAAAGCGTATAACATTTGAAGCTCGAGAGATTGACGAAGCCGTAGTGTCTGTTCCCAAATTGTGCATCTTTGGTACGTCTAACAATGTTTCAACATTTAATTTATACTCCCATTTTTTTTCTTGCGCAGTCCTGAGGTGTAATTTGAAGTAAAAAGTTCGAGTATAAGGTGTTAGAGAGTACATTTCAAATTACAGTGTTTTTAAAATGTACGATTTCTATAGACGTTTCCAAAGATGCACCATCAACCGAGTACATTTCGACGCATAGTACTAAAATGTACCTAGATTTGTAATCAATGTGCTTGTTCACTTAGAAATGTCTAGATAATAGGTACATTTCGTAACATTATACTAGAAAGGTCCTATAGGTTACACACCACTAACCAATATTTACAAGTAGGTCTATGGGAAAAATGGCACTTTGAGCATGTTTCTCTTCACATTTAAAACTCTCACAGAGGAAATATCACAACATCACCCCAAAGTACAAGCTGAAATCACCAAATAACCAAATTTTGAACATATGATGACCAGAAAAAAAGTAGTTACGACTCACCCAAACTTGCCCGATGTCAGACGGCAACCAAGATTCATTATAGTCGCCAAAGCTAGTAATTTGCAAATCGATGGAAATTGATGACCGCGGAGTAATTTTCCTCAAATTCACTGCCAAATGCCCTAGTTTGAGAAAACAGACCAGTTTACCCTGTCAATCATGAAATTTCATCACTTTCTTAAGTATAAAATAGTGCATTTTCAGAACATTTTAAAGCACTTTTTCAAGATGCCATGCAAGAAAGTAGTACACCCAAGATTTTGATCCTTCGGCAGCCAGGTTAGTGGTTGTTATAAACCAAAAATGTATGTGAGGGGGGGGGGGGTGAGGTATTCTCGGGGATGTCTACACAAAAAGTACGTTTCGAGAACAATGTACTCCAAATATAATAGTGTTCTCGTAATGTACGTTGTCTGATAGGACCATCCCGAGAAATCATCTCGAATACATTCTAGTACATGTCAAGTACAATGTTTATAAAAATGTACCTATTATCTTAGACATTTCTAAGTGAACAAGTTGTGTGATTGAAACTAGAACATTTTGAGTTACTTTGGATCAGTATACTCTTAATGTACTGGGATGGATTATTCCAAAATCTGCACACTAAGGAAATTCTCAAGGTGATTAATTACTAGAAATATACTCGAAATTACCAGGATTCCCGGGCAGGAACATACACATATAAGTCAGGGTTACGTAGGGTTACTGAAAGTCAGTCTTTGTACCACGCCAGGACAGGTCTTGGACTAGTGATCGTGTTAATCATTGAATATGTACAGAGTGTTCCAAAAATACAATTCTTGTAGTTGGTGTTATAATTTGAAATTTTATGTCATTTTTGTGTGATCCGACTGAGTTTGAAAACAAATGCTATTGGTGCTACTCTACTCTAATTACCATTACCTTTACACCCATTCTATACAAGTTTGGTCCAGATCATTGATGCAGGTCTTATATCAGGATTGTACTTAAAATATCATCAAAACATACTCTCCTTGGAATATACTATACTGCGAGTCCCTATTTTTTGGGAACCTTATTCAACATTCAAATCCATTAAAACCTTTTATGAATTGCTGGTTGTACCCTTCTCGAATTTAGATTTTGGGGCGCGTCTATATCTTCTATAATAATCGAAGTCCTTCATATGAAAATCCACTTTGTTACTAACATTCCGGATTCGGAATTTCCGTTATACACGGTATCGCTATGGCACTGTTATACTGCGCAATAAATGTTTACTGCATAAAAACGAAAATCCGATTCATCTCTAACTTGGAATTAAGCAAGTTTAAGTGCTATCTTTTAGTTTTAATCACTACACAAAACCTATTTCAAATCATGACTCATTCTTTTCAATTCGGTGTTCCACAAGGTTTAATTTTAGGCCCGTTTTGGTTGGTTTCATACTTTATTGTCAAAGACAATACGAAACTCCTCCATCTCTTGATTTTGTACTCTCATTCCCCATGATAGCTATATTATTTTTTCTGAAATAGAATTTGTAAATGAGCTTCGTGAAGTGTGGAATTGGCTTAAAGCTAACAAATCATCTTGTAAACTACTAAGAAACTAACAACAGGTCATAATGACACTCTGCAAGAACTTGGGTCACAAAAACATGGTTACATAATAATGTTAACAATACTCAGTATCCCTAATGGACGTTAGGGATATATCAACTATGGTATATGACTATGTGTAATACTTCTATATTGTATTTAAACAAGATTTATAAAGTCCAAAAAATGCACTAAGAACCATTTCTAACAGTCATTATAGACGTCATTCTGACACTTTATTCTACATACGAAACTTAAATGGTTTTGACACATTCAAGCTTAACTTGGGTAAATTTATGTATAAACCTTCAACGGGAAATTACCGAAAACATTTGATAAGTATTTCATGAGGCACAGTGAAATACATGACATCACACAAGGAACGCCCAAGATTACACCTATCTAAAACAAACAATGCCTTTTTCCTACAAAACAATTATCATTGCAGGTCCTTCTTTCTGGAACTCCTTTAACTCAACCATAAAAATATTCAATCACAAAACAGCTTTGTAATCTTAATTGAAGAATCTCATTGTTACAATGATAAAAATTAGGTACTTCTTGTTTTGTGTGTCTGTCCATAATTTTTACGATTTTATCCAGGATTGTACTTAAATATCATCAAACTATAACTCTTATTAGAAGAATATCCTGATGAGTCCTTATTTTTAAATCTTATCAATATTCCAAGCACTACACCCTTTATGAATTGGCTGGTGTACCTTATCGAATTTAGACTTGAAGCGTCTTCTATGTCTTCGGTACTTGTCCTGGTTTTATCGTTTGTGGTTTTTGTTGTCCTATTTTTAATAGCGGTATGTAACTTAGTCATAAGCAGGGGTGACCCACCCTGGCCCTTCTTGGGCCTTTTGTTTACTCTTTCCATATCACCCCTCGTCTTTGTTATGTCCTAATGTTGTGTATTTTAGTAGATTTCTTATTGGGACATTTTGTATATGATATTGAAAATAAAGTTTTGATTTGGTTCAACTTAAAAAGTTGAATAAAATGTCTTTTCAATTCAACTAAACCAAAATCTCCCCCAGGACGCTTATCCTGTCCGTTGTTTTTCATTCTTTGGTTAAAATTAAATAAAAAGTAATAAATAAGTCGGTATGTTTTTAAAAACCACGGTCTTTTGTCGCCTATGCAGTGTCACTTAGCACCTGGCCCAACTTAAATGCTTTACCTCTGTACGTCTCTTAAATCCGTGTGAATAATTGTAACCAGAGGATAAATACCAAAAGGACAGTATTAATGGGTGTTGACCGACTTCCTAGTTCTTGTATGAACGATGAGTGGTGAAAATAACCAACAAAAAAACCCAAAAAAAAAAATGAAAAACCACCCAATAAAAACAAACCTGGGGGGGGGGCAAATTTTAAAATTCAAATTTTAGTTACTCAAGCACTATGCAGATATCATTATGACAGAGAACATTTTCCTTATTTGTAAAGACAGTTTGTCTTTAACGTTTAATACTAGTTGAAAGATTATATTGAAAATAAATAAAGTGGTAATTCTGTAATCTAGCCTCAATCCGATACAAGAACCTTCCTACACCAGCCATCTGAAGACATGAAATAAGCATGCTCTTCGCTGTGCTCTGTTGGTATAACAAATACACTATGATGCAATATTTAACTTTTAGCCAGTAACTCATTACGATCATGAAGGTATACCTGGAGACCTATACCGTCGCGATATTCTCCCTCTAATAAAGAGAATAAGTCTGCGAGCAAAATCAAACTGCAATAGCCTTCAAGGTCAGACATATCATTCAATATGGCATTGTTTACTGGCTGGGAGAAAAGAAGCGGGGAAATATCCAGAAGAGTAAAACATTTCTTCCAAAATGCTCACCAGTCACGGAGACCCAGGTTCATCATCTATGTCTCCCGCAAGAAAGAGTGTGTTGTCCTTGACTGACGTACCAGCAGAAGAGAATATGGCACAAGCAAACCACCGACAAAGGGTATATATTATATATTATATTCTTGTCTACATGGTGAAACACTAATACTGATATATGAAGATTTTATAAAAGAAGCACAAGAAGCGGATGGTAAATTGGGAAAAAAAAAACAAATGGGCCCCCTTCCCAGAAGAAGTGGGATCCAGAGGATTCACCACCACACTTTGAGAACCGCCGCAAATTCCTTGGGCTGACAAGTAAAGAAACCAAGAAGACACTGGACTCTGTATCAGGAATGACTCTCCGAGCTACCTATACATTGTGGTCTTACAAGAGACACAAATTTTTGTATTGGGATTAGTTGAGAGGTAGTATAAGTATGGGCTTGATAAGAGGGAAATTTTATGTTTTGTTTGCATTTTACGATAGAAATCTACCTTTGTAGCCAAACTTTATTCAAATTGGTATTTTGGCCGCCATTTTTGATTTCTTTTGTGCTCATTTGAGGGAAAATCATAGCCATGGATTTTGCGATAAGAAACTCAACATAAGTTAATAGAGCATCTTTCACATCACGAATATAACCTGAAAATTACTGTTATGGTTACGCATAGCTGTATAGGCCGTTATGGCGGCATTTTGATTCTGTAGCGTACATGATCTTAAAAAAAATCGATTTTTTTTCCTTGTCGAGGCCTTTGTGCCCGTGTATCTGAAACGGGATTCTGAGTTTTTGTGCGCTTTTTACGATGGAAAGATGTATTTTTTGCTGATTTTTCGCCAAAATTAGATTTTGGTTCAAGGTCATCCTGAGGATAAACGCGTACCACTGCTCCGATGTTGTTGAATTGGTGTCAAATGGTCAGCTTGGCCTTAGTTTACAGTTGTTTGGCATTTGGTTTCGTAATTGGGGGAAAATGTAACCATGGTCTACATGGTCACCAAAACATGATCTCAATTGTATATATAGCTAGCTTTCACCCAAGAATTGAATGCATTTTCTGCTTCGTATGACCAGGGCAATAATTTGACACCGGTTCAACAAAATTTGACACTGATTTTTCCCCCAAAATGACCTGGACTTTATCAGGCTGTAGCCGTGTAACTAAAGGTGGGAACCGATACAGAACTATACCTTTTTTTTAATCCTTATAGATTAGACAAATACATCGGGTACATTAAACACAATTTGACGGGGTGAATTTTTCAACTTACCACTTTGTACTAATTCTAACCCCCTTATTTGACAAAGTTCCCCACTATCCCAGAGGTTGGACCCAAAAACTCTGATTCAGCACCTTTCAAAATAGAGATAACATCTCCAAACATTTCTCCCAAACTTCTAGATGGGATTCTCATTTATAACCACTATAACACCCCCTTTTGACCCGTTTTGGGTCATACCCCTTTTCGAGTTTATTACCCACCTTATGTTTTTGATGTCCGTTTTGTGTGAATACCCCCTTTTGCCCCCATTGTGAGACAATGACAGACCCTTGGTGACTCACTCTCGGGGGCATGAACGACATGGAATTTGGGGAGCTTGTGCCCTTCTATATTTGCCCATGTATGTTTGCCTGTAATAGCGGCTGTAGAAAATAAAGATGTGCCACTTTGTTAACACACAGACAGTGACATCATAAAGCAATCCGTCAAAAAATGCACTGAATTCAAATCATATCCAATTTTAAAATTCTATTTGGACGCGCTGTTGCCAAGCGGGTGTATAAAATGCAATAGTCTCACCAAAAATCTCGATCAATGCAGTGACCTGACTCAAACTTCCCAGATGTTTGACCCCTGAATATGCATAATTACTTAAATAGACCATCGCCATGCTGTGCATGTGTGTTGGGAGATTAAAATATTTTGGAATGATACAGTTGTGAAAGAGTAAAAAAATGGACATTTTGGATGTGATTTGATGAAAAATATGAAGCGGTGCAATGCAAGAATCCAATGCAGTTTTTGACATATTGTAAATCCGGCTTTATATAAAAGGGGAATATCTGTCGGGATGTCATCTGTTTGTGTGTTAAACAAGCGGGCCTTTTAGAGGAACACACACGCAATGTCAGATTTTGGCATTCATCGGCATTTTGTTGTCGTTCATTTGAAGATTGGAATGACATTGTCTGGTTAATTATATCAGTGATCCTTTTGTACACCACGCTAGATAACAATATTTTGGTCCTGATAGGAACAAACATTTCGTAACCATATGAGATGCAAAAGAAAACGAATGATAAAGGTCTCTATAACATTTCTAGGCGCTTGTTATATATGTGGTATAGTCCTTCATAGTCGATGGAATAGTGGCAGCATGGAGGTAAGCGAACATTTTGCACTGGACCACGGCGTGTGGACTCGGAGGACCTGTTGTAATCCCAAAATGCGTCATGATCCTGGCGTCAACTTGAAAATGCCTATTGCTCCTGCCAAGCATCCGGCGGTATCAGTGAGACTACAGATGATCTTGCAAGGAATCCTAAAGCAGGTAGTAGCAAAGGACGGCTAAGTCCTAGAGTGACCACTCCCTCTACACCACTAGTAACCCTATTAAGCTTTTCACACTGAAGCCGGTGATCGATCGACTTTTGCGATCGATCGCTATCTGTATACTTCAAACCAGCCACAATTCATTATAAACTTCGCAAACTCTGTGGGGGGGACACACATATCGCTATCGCTGTTGCGCTCCTCTAATCGCACACATTCGTCCAATAAATGCACTACGTAAGAGTCTATCCGCCGTTGAATTTCCTTACTCAGGCCGTTCATTCATGAACTGAAAACTCACATTCGTGTCGGAAGCCAACCAAGGTGACAAGTCATATCATTTAAAAGATGGCCAGTACTTCAGCATTAAAAAAGTCAACTACAAACCACTGCCGTAAATGTCTCAAAAGAATATTTCGTGAAGCAACAGCTCATTAAATCTTTCTTTGGAAAACTTTTACATCGTAACTAAGGCGCTATTGCGCATGCGCGTCTAGTATTCAGAAACGGCTGCACTAGTCTTAAAAAATGGCGATCGATCGCAAAAGTCGATCGATCGCCGGCTCATGTGAAAAGCCTTATTATCTCTATGTAGATGACTTATGTAAATGGTTTTATAGCAAATTTATGTGACCGGTAAAGGTGAACTATAGACAAAGCAATTGTTTTGGTCCACACTACGTAGCATTGGTTTAAAATTGTTTTTTGCATCTTGGTATCCTTGTACGATTATTTTCATTATTTAAATAATTCCAAGCGCCATATTCAAAGTGTAGTGGAAAGATCAGCGAACCAGTCCGGTTATTTGGTGGCTACTCAAGTCTTATCAGAGAACTTAGCAAAAATTCATACCAATATGAGCTCTTATATAATTTTGGACGACGCGACACACCTGGTATTTTGTTAATGCTAGATTCAGGGATTAAAAATGAAATTTACAGCACGTTTTAACCAAAATTAACGTCCTTTGATGAAGAGTTTTTTAGATAAACATAAATACATCATCAAAAGACTAATGTTGCATATACTTTAAAACCGCAACAAAATATGTTTCCACAAACGTAGTTTTAGGGATTTACATGTGCCATTATGTATATTCAGGGTGTGCCAAAAACAGCTCACAATAAGATCAGAGTCCATATCTATGATGACCAATATTTTGTTAACCTTTCTTTTGTTGCCGTATTTGGTTACCTATAAAAAAGACACTACACTTAAGGGAAAAGCCGACAGACTTGCGAATTTGTTATTGTTAAAGGCTGACAGAGTGCCAATAATTTTTCAAACAAATTGTGGTTTTTTGCATACTTAATACTTGTCCATAAGCTTAAATCACTATCTGAAATAGTTCAAAAAGATCAAATCCTTCTTGTTTTTCATATAGAAATATAATTTTTATAAAATTCCCGGATCCGGAACTGTACGGTTCCTCACATTATATCGCCTTATTAGACTAATTAGACAATGCTATTTTGAACAAACTTCTAACTTTCATATTCGTAAACCGGAGTATGGTCAGCTCAGACAACTTTTAATAGGTAAATGAACTTTCCTCCGCGTATTGTTAACAACAAAGAGAAGTGAATATTAATAGATAATTGGTGAAGAAGTTGCTTGCTAAATTCTTTCCAAAAATTATGGGGATGATTATCGACTACAGCCACTACACGTAACGTGAACTTTTTTTCAAAACTTTACAATAATATATTTTTTCTTTTAATCAATAGAAATGACACTTCACTTCTACGTATTAGTAATTTTTAGCTTTTTGAACGTCTAGACCAGGCTGAAATGGAAGAAGTTTTTTCTCACGTCTTCTGGCCAATGAGGAAAAATTCTGTTGGGGTTTGAAAAAAAGATCAGGACGGTCGACACCAATTAACCTCCAAGAATTTCTACACTCTCCAAAAAATGTGAGTAAAAAATACAGCTCATCAGCTCTTATTTTGAGTAAAATCTTATTCAAGGTTGAGTAACCTAACACAAAGTTTGATTCTATTTTACCCAACAATGCCTAAGATTTACTCAACAGTGCGTAAGGGTTGCTTAGCTTTGACTAAGAATTTACTCAACATTAAGAGCTGTGACTTTTTCTCCAACATGGTAACATTAATTGTTACAGTGTATGGACTCGTCCATTGTTTGCTACCAATGTTAGATGGGGAGAGGAGGATGACTGTAGGGATTCTTGTTGGTGCACGGGCTATTCAATTCACGTTTATTCCTGCAGCACGCTGTAGTGGTGGTTTGGTGTGTATTCCCGTAGGATTTTCATGCTAAAATTGATTGTTTTTGCTGGTTTGGTTTTCAATGAGAGGCATAAACTGTCAGAAAATGAGAGGGTTGCAATTTTCGGACTGATGTCCCCTTCTCAAGGGGGGAAAAGTATCGTGAAAATTTATAAATCGCGTCAAAATTGTTTGTTAAGGTACATTAACGCCTCATAAGGATTAGAAAATTATGCCTAGGTTCCACCTTTAGTTAAAAACGGTATAGCCCCCTAATGTTCATGGTCACCGTGGGTATGCTCCTATGTTGTTGAAAATAGTGTTCAAATTGCATTGCGCTACTGTGTCATGCTGCAACAGAAACGCATTTTACCTGATTTGGTGATATCTACAATTGCGACATCCGCATGGAAATTTCTAGGTACCCCCATAGACTGTAGACCCTTGCTACATTTTGTAATTAGCCAACAAATGTCCAACACGCCTCATCACCAGTTTCAAACATATCTGAGCATCTGGGTGAATTATTACCCCAGGAGACCTGAACCTTAATGGGTAAGGTAAAGGTCAAGGGGGCGGACCTTGTGCACAGGAACGGAAGGTGCCCCTCTCTCTTTAGAAGCGATTGGGGCCAGACTCTACCATATATGTTGCTGTATTGGGATCGCCACACGCTCATCTACAGCGGTCTGTTACCTTCCCAGCATTGAATAACCCCGGTACCCATTTATACACCTGGGTAGAGGGAGTACTTGAGGTAAAGCGCCGTTACTCAAGGCGAAACGCAATGACCCCACGGGGCTCGAACTCCGACAAACTTACTCTTGGCTTGCGGGCCGAACGCTGAATCCACTGGACCACTGGTGCCCTCTTGGTCAAAACCTAAGCAAATAGATCTTTTTCTAATCCTTATAAGGATACGAACATGTTAATGTGTATCATTTAAACACAATTGACTCGATTTAAATTTTCCCCTGTATGTTATTAACTTTTCCCCCCTTGAAGAGAGGCATTAGTCCGAAAATTTGCCCCCATCATTTTCTGACAGTCTGGTTCCAATGAAAACAGCAAGAAATCAATTTTAGCACAAAAATCCTACGGAACTGTTTCTCATTAGCATACCAAACCACACTACAGTGACCATGATATACTTATGTTTACCCTCACTTGTTACATGTTATGTCTTGGACCACATAATTGTTTTTTCTATAACAACGTTTTCAATGTGTCTGTCGGTTCGTTCTTAGGTGGTAAGAGAATCGAAAATTAAATTAAACTACTTTTCCAGATGCTTGCAAAACCAGATTAAATTTTTTTACTAGCCGCTGAGAAGACGTATCGTATTTATTTAAATTTTTTTTGCGTTTGTACCATTTTATGCCTATGTGTACTCTTGTATAGAGAGCATCCTTATATTATAACACCTGCTGTCCTAGTGAGATTTTATTTTTCACTATATCATGACATGTTTTTGAGTTGAGTTGTTGATTCACTGTTGAAATATCATGTTTCATGAGAAAAGTATCGGAGCGGAAGTTTTTATCCGTAGATAAACCTGTTTATTAAAACACTTTATCTTGTTTTAATGCGTGTTTATTAGGCGTTTTGTACATGTATATTTTTTAAAAAATGATCGCAATAATCGATTTTCAAATGAATCAGAATTAAATGGCACAGGTGATTTTAAGGGCTAAATCTTGTTGAATGGTGTGGGGAGAATATGTACAAATCCCTAATATTTGATACCCGACTATATATGACACACGATCGTAATCATAACAAGTTGCAAGACATTTCCATTCCGATCAAACGCTCTTTTCGGGTAGATATAAGTTTTAAACCATTAACATCTAAATGTACATTAACTTGGCTTTTCGATTTTTTTCCCAGGCCTCTTCGTGGGGGAGTATCACATGCAGGACCTGGCGAGATGGGTAAACCAGTAAGAATTGATAAAGGAGTTGCGAATTATTCAAGGAAGCTATTTAGCGTCTACTCTTTAAATTATTTGGCGAGTGACATGATATCTTTGAATAGAACTTTGCCAGATGTACGCCCTCAAGGGTAAGGAACTAAATCAACTAAAACAGGCACTTCGCTTTTACCAACCCATTAATAATAGTTCGGTAAAAGCGAAGTGCCTATCGTAACACTATAGTCTAGTACTAAACCATCTTTCATTGTTTTCTTTATGCATAAATGAGTAAAATGTGTTCTAGATGGATTTCCTTTAGCGATTAATAACCCTGTAGTGGATTAAACTGATATTCATGTCCCTCTGGAGTGTTTTGGGCGTGTCTAATGCGTGGAAATGGGCTATTGTGTGCAAAACAGGAGGCGTGTGCATGACTTACTTTCAGTTCATAACTTAAAATTGTAAAGGGTATGGCAATACGGTCTCAATGGAAAAAGGACCTCACTTTATTGGAACATCTACGTTTCCTTTATATCTATGTAAAATTCGTCGTTGCATGAATGAGATTTGTTTGAGAATACCAATTTCTCTCAAGTTGCACGAGAATGTTTCCAAGCTTATTGGACAAAAAAGAAAAGAAAACCAAAAACTATGTCAAACGTACCTGCTATCGTAATCGTCCCTGTAGAAAGCATGCTTTTATTTTCCTGTCGTGCACGATAGACAAATACCAAATGATAATTTTATTACTAAAGACAGAGAAAGACTGTGTATTCGGCATATTCTCTTCAGGTGTGATCATTGGCGGATTTAAGAGTCAGCAGAGTCAGCAGCTGCTGACAGCCCCCTAAAATATTGCTATCAGGCCCCCCTCAGACACCCCTAGTCGCAATAAAGTGAGACATTGCGTTACTTCGCAACATTAAGGGGCCTAAGCTGCTGACAGGGCCCTTTTCAAAAGCCGCGCTGGGTGTGATCTACAGCCTGTCTCAAAAAAAAAATGGTACAATCAAAAGACCGATTTTTTTTCAATATTATATCCAACATAAATATTTTTTTTTTCCTTCGTCGCATTGTACATCACATTAAAGAGAAAATACCAGGCTTTTCAGGATTTTTTGTTTCATCTCATTTGCTTGTTTCAATCGAGAGATAACTGCAGTTTACTGGGGAACACAAAAATCGAGTTTGTGCCACTTCTGGTTGAGTGAAAACGGTGAATGAATTTGTTAAACATACGTTATTCACACTTGAGCAGATATGAAAATCTTAAAAAGGGATTAACTTCCTAAAGAAAACTCTAAAAGTTACTTAATGGTGGAAGTTATGATCAATAAGTTCCGGTTTTAAGATAAAGTGAATAACATTCAACATACGGTTGTTTGTTAGAGAGAATCACATGAGCGTACAACGGCTACAGCAACCTGGGGAGAGAGTTTTTATGGTCTTGAAGTATCATGAAACGCAAATTCCTACCAACATTTTGATATTTTGCTTCCAAATTCAAATTTTGTATTGACTTCCACTAATTAGTAAATGAAATGCAACAAAGATAGTGCAAATTTTAAACCATTTCTTTGGGATTTGGAGTGTTTATTTTTAGTTGCAATTACATTCCTTCTGGCATGATGTTAAAAGTAGATACCATTTTGAATAAATTCAAAGTTGCATTCATTGACGTGCAATAAATATTTGTATTGTTTATGATTTATGAAAGAAGATATTTATCATTGAACTGATTATGTTGACTATTAAAACTTGTGACGATAAAACTAGACTTCTTTTGTTTACTTTAATCTGTGTTTTGTTTCTCTTGTCAAGTTGCAATCTTTTGTTTTGAGGTTTAAGACAGCCTGGCATAACTGGGCGAAACAACTCTGCACATTCATAAAAAGTGGCCACAAAAGCGATGTTGGTGTATCGCATTAAATTGATTATATCTCTGGATTGACAAAAGCAAATAGGATGAAACAAATACCATTGGAAAGCCTGGTCTTTGTTCTGTAATATTATGCCAAATAAGCAGGCTCTTTGAAAATTTTATATTTAACCAATTTTTTTTTCTGATTGTACCATTTTTTTTATAGACAGGCTGTAGTACATTGATAAGAATGACAAATAATGCATATAAATCCGGGTTGGGAAAAATGGGGCGCTTTTTTTGGAAATGTCCTCGTGTCTCTATTAAGCCCATTGGTATTAGATACCGATTTCAACTGCTGTGAAGCTAATATTGATGTAATTTAATACGAGTACAGACAGGCAAGTTGAATTTATACGCAAAAGAGGCCTGACAAAGCATTTGATTACCTGAGTCAACATCGTATGAATCTGCCGTTTCATATTTGAACACTGATCACATTAATGATTTTATAAACATTTTTCAAAAATTGACCAAAAACGAACTCTAACCATAGATGCCCAGTTAACAGTTTCTCATTTGAGCAGCATGAGCTACATATTGAAGGTCCCAGGAAATGCAAATAGAATTGATGTGGTTTGTGTCAAGTCTACAAGGAGGGACGAGAAAGCATTCAATATTTGTGTTGGTGATGACATCATTAGTGAAACTATTGATTTTTCAGAGAGTAATAGAAAATTCCAGGTGACTGGTGTGAATCTATTCATGGCACTGACTGAAAATCAATAGTTTCACTAATGATGTCACTGGTAGTGTATTCTTTTTTGTGGCCCTGTTTATTGGAATGGAATGCCCCGTAAAGATTTGGAGTAGGTTTATCATCTCATTTCCTGGGACCTTTAATGATTGTAAAACCAAGATCTTCGACCAAAATCCGATTTTTTTGGAAATGTTATGTCAGATCATTAAATGGCCTTACCATAAAAATAGAAAACCTTGTTTTATTTCAACCGAAATAGCGCTATACAAGAAACAACCATTATCACTAGCTGAACAGATTTGAAATTTAAGTAAATACTTTACTTTTCACAAGCTGCGGAAATGTATAAGAGTAGCATTAATGTATTAATGTTGAACAAGTGTGGTTTTAAATATCAAAATGAATTGAGGAGCATTCAACCTCAATTTACCAGGTATTTGCCGTTTCGGTTACAAAACGCCATAGTCCATATCGAAAAAAATGGGGAAAATACTTGGATTTGGGAAGAAGCAGGAATTTGAGTCGTACATATCCTAAAAGGCTAAGAACATGAAGATCACAACTGATCAGATTGCAATGTGTTAACCATGGACTGCCACTCGTTGAATGGTTGTTCTAAAGTGACGCAAATTAATTTTAGTTGAATATACTGTAGTCAAATACGTATATCCCTGGTTTTCCAAAAACCTGGTTTTTCAAAAAACAATAAAAATATATATGGGTTTATTTTTTTTTTGGGGGGGGGGTGGATTCAATTTATTTGGGTCAAATTCAAAAGCACACTTTGTAATACCACACGTTATCTGTGTCTGGCCGTGAACAGTGAAACTGTTGTTAAAAAACCTGATCAAACGCTCCTATATACTCAATATTTCATTTTCTTTGTTGGGTTTAACATACATTATAAACTACTAAGTTAGAGATGTGAATTTTGTTATGTTACCTTTAGTACCAAATTTGATCTCTGCAGATGTGCAGCATTGAAGTATCCTACGAATCTTCCTAAGACATCGATAATTGTAGTCTTCCATAACGAGGCTTGGAGTGCCTTATGGCGCACTGTTCATAGTGTAATCAATAGGTCTCCTGCATGTATGCAAGAAATTGTACTAGTGGACGATGCTAGCACTCAAGGTATGTGATGAAAAATATATCAATATCCATTGTCAAACACAAACGTCAAATAAGACCTCCTCCACAATCATTATTAAACAAACTTTACGAATTCATAGCAGTAAGTAAAAAATATTGCCTTTTCTGTTTCGCGCTCTATCTAACCACAAATTCAATACGCTTACAACCACTTTTAGCACCATCAAGATCATACTTTGATTAACGGCGCAAACCTTTAGAGATTTGTTTTAACTCCTATTCCGTGGTTTTATTATTGTTTGCTTTCAGCTAATTTGAAATCTAATTTGGACGAATACGCCAACTATCTGAACTTCAATATAAGAATTGTTCGCTTGCATATACGATCAGGGTTAGCGTTATCGAGACTTCGAGGAGCTGAGACGGCTACAGGGGAAATACTTGTGTTCCTCGACTCACCCTGTGAAGTGCTTGAAGGCTGGCTAGAACCATTGGTTTCTAGAATTGTAGAAGATAGGTACAATTTAAGGTTATGTTCCTATCGCATTAAAGCCACGGTCTGTTATTTTTATAACAAACGCACTCAATTTTTTTCACACTATTGAGATCTTGAGATGTTTGTGTTTTTTTTCAATAAACTAATGTTCATTCATACCATGGAAGATAGAAATAAGAAGGAACCGCAACGATCCCCCTTTGCCATCTGCCGCCCAATAATTGCAATTAATATTTATATCCTCACAAGTGGCCCTTCTTCAGAGGATTATCCTAATCCGATTTTCTCGCTCGAAAAAATTCGCAGTTTGTGGCGTTGTTTCTTCATTGCGTAAAGATTCCGGGTCTTCGGGAATCAGCGAATCAGCACGCGATGCATGCTGGGAAGACAATGCTCAAACATATATGGCGGCTTATATGGAAACCGGTCAACACGCCCGGGTCAACACGTTCAAATTTAGTCAAACTTTCATCCTTTAATTCTCACACTGGGAATTTTTGGCACTAAAGCTGAACGCATAACGATGTACAAACACTGCAACAAATATACACCGGAGACAGCCGGAACATTTTGTAATATGATATATACTTTTACGTGTTCGCACATAAGAGTTTTCAAAAAATTCCCCGGTAATGATTGCTCGCCGATCATCGATTGCAGAAGATGGATTACGATCAAAGGGTTCGTTGTTGAATGCCTTCCTTTTGTGCGGATGAATGGATAAACAGATTAAAATCGGATGGTGAAAGTCGTTGTGGTTCCTTTCTTATCTCTTTCTTCCATGTTGATACTTCTACTGCATCTCCAGTACAGTGGCTTGCAACGCGCATTGCATTCTACTGCAAAATACTGTATCGGGATACTGCGATAAAGGTTCATTCATACTTCACTGTATTTGCGTTGAGCTGCATTGCCCGAACTGCAGTCTATACCCAAAACACTGCGTTACGGTACCACAATAAAGTTAAATGCAGCGAGGTATGGAGGGATCTAAAGGTCCGTTCACACTTCCACTGCAGTGCGTTGCTTTGCCTGGATAGAAGTCTCTGTCCATACTGCAATGCAGTATACTGCAACAAAGTTAAATTGCAGTGGGTTGCATCAAGTTGCAGCAGAAAGAGATCGACATATATCGGCAGTGCAGCAGCACTGCACTGCGTTGCAGTGGAAGTATGAATGGACCTTAAGTTAAATCCATTGCAGTGGATTACGTTGCAGCAGAAAATGATCGAAATATCAAAGCTTATCGACAATACAACTCAATACAGTTGAAATTCGAAGTATGAATGTGCCTTTAAAACCCATTATAAGTAACATGGCTTGTCATAACAATTGTGTTCAATGAAATTTGGGGATGTGCAATTGTGATCAACTTTTGGGATTTAAAAGTAAATGCGAATCTAATTACATTTTTTTAAAAATGGAGGTTTATCGTTTGCATATAGTTCACTAGCCAATTGCGACATAACATAAATGTGCAATGATTTGAAGGACAAAATGAAAATTGGGGGCGCTTCTTCAAAATATATGCTATTATTGCCGTTTGTTTTGTTTTTTAGCCAAACCTTAATTAAAATATAAGTGAGCCTAAAAATCTAAAATTGTTTTCTTTTTTAGATCTAACGTAGTTCAACCAGTAATAGACGCCATCGATAACGACACATTTGAATATATGAAAGGTGATGGGACGCCTCAAATTGGCGGCTTTAGCTGGGGATTATTTAGAAGATGGAGAGGCATGTTAACTTCTGACAAAATAGCCTGGAAAAAGAACAAGACAATACCACTCAGGTATATCATCGGTAGGCCCTAACATAACTTAGAGTTGAATTGATTGAGTTGTAAATTTTCAACATTTATAAACCCTGAATTGGCTTGAGTTTGCTTTTTCATTCCTGTTTGGTTACGGGTATACATATGCAGTTGGCACTAAAAGTATCTCTGCATATTTTACTACCAGTATTGTGCCAAAGTCCGATAATTTTGAAAGTTTTCAAAATATACATTTTGTTACCTAGGTCTTGCTCTTTCATTGCAAAAATCACTGAGATAGAACGCCTGAAAGATATCAAACCCCAAAACCAAAAGTTGCAGTTTTTGTAGTTTTCACGGGTTTATTCCGTTAAGGTTTCCGAATTTATATTTGTGTCGGAAAATGAGTGCGTCAGATGGGTCAGGTTACGGAAACTCCCGTTTTTAATGAGGATTGCAGTGCACTGCTACACGAACACGCTGACCACAATCAATATTGCAAGTGGACTTTCTCGCTCATTCAGTCGGAAACCCTCTTTGTGTAAAATCAATACACACGTATTATTGCGTTTTACCACACACTCCAAACACTGCAACTTTTGGTTTAGGGGTTTCAGCCATTTTTGTACGCTTTTTTACAAGTGAGGTGTTAAATGAAAGAGCGAGACCTAGGCAACAAAATGTATATTTCGAAAACGTTCACGACTATCGGACTTTGGCACAATACTGATCAAAAACATTCCGAGATACTCTTTGTGCCACCAACTGTACGTAATTTGCTTTAAAGCATGCAGATACGTGATACACTTGAATAAGGTTGTCAAATTTGAGAAATGTTGTCTATAGGTATTGAACACAAATTCACAACTGCAAGCACTATGAGCTAATAAAATCTCAATTCCCATGGCGCAGTTCAATAACTTCCAATCACCAGTATTATTGAGCAAATACACCCCCTGTTTTTTTAGTATGATTTATGATACCCAGAACATCCATGGTCAGCTGTTGTTAACATGTGTACATCCAAGGCTAGTGAACTCAGCCCTTGGTAGATTAGCATGACCTGACCTGAAGGACTTCCCAAGAGCTTCTATCCCCGTTATATGAAGCCAAGCTCGATGGACACCAATTTGGGTCTTTAGGAGTAAGACCTACTAAAGAATGTCGTTTTCGAAAGCGGTAAAAAAGTTACCTATGATTAATCTATTTTGAAAAAAAAAAATATTTCAAAATAATCAAGAACTGCAGCACCAATGGTGCAGTACCTCAATATGACATGGCAAATTGACCACTTAATGACTGCCAACTGACATTTGCCATTAAGTAGATTGTTCCAAAGTAAGTACCCAAAGAAATTATCAAGTTAGTCCAATTACTGTATTAATCAAGTTGCTGGAATTCAAATGAATGTTGAATATTTTTAATCTTTCGCTGGTGATAGCTGGCCAGCCCACACAAGTGGGCGTCCGGTTAATTACCCCGTATTAGCTTTTTAGGAAGTTCGAGTTTTGACCTGTCACCTCTGACATGAATAAAGGCGTAACAGCAAATCTTAGTGAATAGTACACAGCCATATGTCAGTTCGTTCAATTTTTGTGTTAAAAGCGAATTTAAACTTGATTTTGCCTCTTTTGGGGGCATAAAATGGAAAGAAACATGTTGCCATTTTTCCGAAAGGGGTAAGTGGGAAATCCAAGATGGCTGCCAAAATCACCTGAAGTTGGGCAAATATTATATATTAAATTATACAGGACTATATGAACATGGTCCAAATGAGAATTTTAAAGAGTGGAACTAATTTGTTTTTGTAATAAACACTTATTTATAGGTTATAGGTAGTCCAAGAAAGTTATAAACACAATATGGCTGCCAAAATGGCCGCCAATATATCAAAGTATTGCATAAAATGCATGAATTTTGAAGCAAATATGGCAAATATCATATGCAATAGTTCTGAACATGTTAATTGTTATGACTTTGAACAACATACGTCTCTTTATAAACATACATCACATTTGAAATACATTTCCCATCTCATAATTGTCAAATCCAAGATGGCCACCGTAAGGTAGACCACCTTCAACATTATGCGCATGCATTGTGAATGCATCTTCCCCTACATTCATAAAAAAAGAAACTACATTCAATAAAGTTTAAATGTTTGCACTGAAAAAAATGAGCTAATACAATAAACTTTAGCACATATAAGTACCTGTTAATCACACACACACACACCAACTCGCACCAACATACTTGTGCTTACATGCATTTATTTCCGTGTGTGTATACACAGTGTATGTGTGTGTGTGTGTGGGGGGGGGGTGTCTGCCACAAGTCACGGAATGTTGAATGCAATTTTAATCCATGAGCAATGCAATGTGGGAATGATGAATAGATTGAAATATTTTCATAACGTTATCACAGTCACCATTTATGGTCAATTTTTGATTTCTATATTTTACATATATTTGGCATTTATGTGATCCAATGACTTGAGGAATGTCTTATATGTTTGTTTTGGTTAATGTGCCAAAGAGTGACAAAGTAACGGAAAATACAAGCCATTTAAGCCTAACGTCTAAACAACTAAAGAGGAAATGTATTAAAAAAGATAAAGATAAACAGGGTGGTTTCGAATTTCTAACTTATGGTTCCCAAATCTTTTTAATTTTCGCTACACTATTGAGTTGGATGTAATAATAATAACCAGCTTTAACAATGCTAATCAGACGACCTTACAAGCGCACATATGCCTATCAGCACTTACATCGTAATATTACCTATCAGATGTTGTTTGGGAAGATAAGGCAATTAAGAATAAGTATCTTGCCCAGGTGACTGGAATTAGTGACAAAACCTTTTGGGATTTAAAAACAATTCTTTTAGATTCAAATATAAATCTTTAAATGATTTTATAAACAGTTTTTAACCCATTTATAGGTTTATTTTCAAATCAAAAGGACTTATTTTAAGTAAGCCTTTTCACGGATTTCAATTTTTTAAGTCCAAAAAAGGTTTTGTCACTAATTCCAGTCTCGTTAGACTTAAAAATAAGTCTTAGGAATTAAGAGAGCGTTGACTATATCAGGACTCGAACTCACGCTTTATTGATTACGAGTCCTGAGCTTTTCCACTGGCCCAAACTTGGTCTTGTATTTAAAATGGTAGTTTGTTTTATTTGAATCTTCACCCTCAAAAATAATAATATCAATAGAGAAATCGCTTTTAACACAAAAATTGAACGAACGCCATTATTTTGACATATGGCTCTGTACTAGAATCTTAATTTATTTGTGTGGAAGAGACAAAGCATTCAGGGGCGTCCCCAGACAATTTTTAATGGGGGTATTGAGTCTCTGTTGCCGACAAAACCATGGTCCGGATTCAGGAATGATCAAATTTTCCTGCTCGCTGCGCTCGCCGGGTAGACCCAAATATTTTTTCACTCGGTTCGGAATTCTGAAGAGCAGGGGGGATCATCGACCAACGGCGGCGCTCAATACCTTTTCAGTCATTCTCCTGCAACAAACCAAACAACAAATAGGGGAGAGGGGCGCCGAAAATCAGCCCTAAAAATGTCAATTTCCCTACATAACTGCCGACAAGTGAACATTTTGGGGGAGTGATCACACCCCCCCCCCCGGACGGCCCTGAAAGCATTTCTTAAACAATGACCTGAAATTATCTATCATCTTTTTTTTTTTTTGCATATCCTTAGGTCACCAACAATGGCGGGTGGATTATTTGCCATTGATAAAGTATTCTTCAACAGACTGGGTGGTTACGATGAAGGCTTCAAAATATGGGGAGCGGAACACTTGGAACTCTCTTTCAAGGTGAAGGAAAAAATCATATCTTTTTCAGCTTAATTGAGCATAATATTTACAGATCCCGGTTAAAAGATATCACATCCGACAGCAGTTGATCAGGTTTTATTTTCTGCTTACTTCTGACCATAGATCACTTTTACACATGTTGCAGAGAATTTTTGGTATCTATACCATCTAGGTGTCTGCCATTTTGATTAGCAACTAAAGCAAAATCACGCACGGATGACCGCATTTTATTGTTGAACACAGATACACATACCCAGATGGTATAATACCTAAATCGCATATGATGTCGGTTGGATCATCTGTACGTATCTGCAACGCTGCTCTTGTCATCATATAACGTATTGGTAAAGACCTACGTAAAACAAGAGTCAAAGTGTTCATAATAATCATCCTAATTAGTAAACTGTTGAGACAATGTTATTGAAATAAGTTGTTTTCTTCCTATCACATAACTAAGGGAGTTTTTTTTGTTTCAATTATAGTGAAAAAAAATCAATAAAAATATTTGTATTTGGCCGGCTTCAAATAAATCTCCATTACGCACACTCTTCCCACAGAGAAAATAGAAACGATTTACCGTAGCTGATTTCATGCTCAATTATCTTCCTTAAAAGGAAGATAATTGGGTATGAAATTAGTCGTTTTCTTCCTATCACACAATTCAGGAAGTGTTTTGTTTCAATTATTTGTAGTGAAAAAATTGTATTTGGCTCCAAATCAAACCCATTACCCACACTCTTCCCACAAATAAAATAGGAACATGTGCAAGTGGCAGGCTCTCATATCAAGTAGAGAACACAATACACATAAATCCGAACAAGCACCTTCAAAGGAGATAATTGGGTTTGAAATCAGTCGTTTTCTTCCTATGACATAATTAAGGGAGTTTTTGGTTTCAATTATTCATAGTAAAAACCAATTATAAAGAAATTTGCTTTTGGCTTCAAATCAATCCCCATTACCCACACTCTTCCCGCAAAGAAAATAGAAACACTTCACCGTAGCTTAAGGGAGATAATTTGGATTGAAATCGGTCGTTTTCTTCATATAACATAATTTTTTTTCAATTATTCATAGTTAAAAAAATCCATACAAAATGCATTTGCTTTCAAATCAATACCCATTACCCACATTCTTCCTACAAAGAAAATAGAAAGAATTCACCGTAGCTTAAGGAAGATAATTGGTTTTCTTCCTATCACATAATTAAGGGATTTTTTCAATCATTCATAGTGAAAAAATCCATAAAAAATTGTATTTGGCTTCAAATTAATCCCCATTACACGCGCTCTTCCCACAAAAGAAAACAGAAACACTTCACCGTAGCTTTTTTCAATTTCAAACTTAATGTGTAAAAATTCAGAGTAGAAATATTTTATTTACTATGTGTAATAAGATATAATTGAGGCCATCTTCATTTCCTGAAAAAAAATGATGTTCTTAACTTAAACCGTTCTGGAGTGTTTTTTTTTTAATTTTGTACATGATTTTTTTCTATCTTTTAGATACATTCTTGTTCATAAGTCTTTGGAACCAAAGAGGTTCTATATAGATAGAGAGGCAAAACGTTACGTAATCTTTAGAAATTCATCGTCTCGCATGTTTTGCCGACCACAAAGAAAACATAGAGTACCAACAATAGAAAGCAATGGCTGCCTCCGCTTCTTCCACATACTGTGGGTGCCGCTTTGCATATACACTAATCGGTAGTGATACAAATTGATGTATGTGTTAGAGGTGGCCAGGTGTAATAATAGTGCACCTGGATCATTGTGCTCAGATACTCTTTTTTCTCATAATGCAATGCGCGCTTAGGTGAAAAGATGTATTCATTGAGGCGGTTTATTTAAATCAATGACGTGTCATTTCATTCGTTGTGTGGCCATGGGTAGGACAAAATTTAACCACCCAATAGCACCCAACATCCAACAACTGATATTTTGGCCGATTGTTTGTATCGAATTGACATTATGTGTGTATACAAGCACCCAAACTAATAATTATTCCGTGCAATATTCAAAATGTCAGCGCCCAGCACGGACGACTGGTTTTGAATGGGCTTCACCCCCTTGTTTGGAACACTCTGAATAATATTGGCAGCTATGTATTGGATAAATGTCTCCAAACAGACCATTCGCGAATATAATGGTCGTCTAGAGATGTGTTGAGCTTGCTAGTTTCTGACCATGTCGAGCCGCAGGCTCAGAAACTAGCAAGCAATCTTACATAAACTAGCAAGCAATCTTACATAAACGTCGAGCAAAGGATTAAATGGAATTTTATCCAATTATTCGGCACAATTTTGGATACTCGTTAATAATTTTAACGTTAAAAGGGACATAAGCCTAACTTTTTTCTTTAAATAAAACCACCATATGCCTTCCTAAATTCGCATGTGTACGAGTCTATCACCAATAGATAATCCAAGGGGTATAATCTACCAGAGTTATTCGATCTTTGGGCATTCAGTCCAGCTGGATGATTGTATACTCACCTATGGAAACACTAAAACCATGAGGAAATCCTGTTTTTCGCTTAAAGCCATATAGCAACATTTTTGAAGAGCGCCTCCCAATTTTTCACAAAAATTTGATATTTTTTTGCACAGTTACGTTGGTAATTATCTAGAAACCTACACCTGCGAACGCGAATGCAAAAAATTGCGTATTTATCACAAAATAAGCGATTTGTAGTAGAATTGGGATCCCCAATTTACCTTACGGCCTAGCTGGAAATGCTACGTTTCTTGTCCGTCCATGATGAAAAAAGTGCCACCCGTCGAGAATAAACTCTACCTTGGCTTGTCTTGAACTATAAAAAAAAACAACAATGGATGACCGTAGACACGTACTGGCGCTATTCCCGCTATTTCACATTGGAAGGCGTTCAGCATCCTTGTATTATTATCGGGATCCCCTATAATAATTATTCTAGGACAAAATTCCTTTGTTTGTGACCCATAGACATTTTCGAGCTTAACCATTCACAGGTCTAGTTTACTAACCAGTTATTAATGCAATCGTGTAAAAAATCGCCAAATTTTTGAAAAATTTGGGGGCGCTCTTCAAAAAAAAATGTGCTAATGCTTTAACTGTCGTCTTTGGTGTCACCAATAACACTCACCAAGACAAACGGTCCAGGTGAAGCAGCTTACTATACAGTCTCCAATTTCCTTTACTCTCGTTCAGATACGATTATAATTCGAATACAAATACACCATCACTGACACAACAGAATTTATATCAATTAAATTAGTGGAACTCGTTGAAAAGCTTAAGATTTTTGTTAATGTGGATTTGCTTCTCGGCCTTTAAGCTGAAAATTATGTGTCATGTTTTTTTGTTTACACTGCCACGCCACCCCCTTGCACCTCCTCTGTAAATGTTTTTAGAAGCGTTCCGGGCCGCCGCAGCACACTATGTATCTCTGGGGTCTGCAGTCGGTATGCCCATAAACCTTCTGGTCATTATTTTCATTTATCGAAGGGCTGAATCAATGATCCTATAACACAAGTTGGAGCACTTCGCCTAAGTCCACGGTGAACGATTTAACGCTGCTACGTCATCAAAATCCTACCGGGTTGCTAGCGCCGCATGGCTTCCAGTAGGTAAAACGGAGCAGACTACGGCGGCTGACACATAACTATAGAATGATAACAAGGAGCCTAGATTTTTGAAGCAAGTATTGTATTAAAATTGAAGAAAGAGTGGAAAATGAATGAAAAAGGTGTTTTGCTATTTGGTGAAAAGCTAGATCCTCCCTAATTTGGGCAGTTTCCCACCTTATTCATCTCACCAAACAGCCCTGTTTGGAATGAGTGCAGTGCATAATGTCATTGTACTGTGACCCGAACTTTTGAGTGTACCCTCATTCTTTCGTCCTTTCTTTTTTCTTTCCTTATTTTTTTTCCTATTCTTTCTTTTTCCGATCTTTCTTTGTTTCATATTCTTTTTTTTACTTTTTCTTATTCTTTCTTTTTTTTTCATTTCTGTCATTTTTTTCCTATTCTTTTCTTTCTTTCTTTTTCCCACTATGCTTCTTGGCTTTTTCTTTTCCTTTTGTTCTCCTATTCTTTCTCTTTTTCCTATTTCTTTCTTTCTTTCTTTTTTCCTATTCATTCTCTTTTTTTTGCTTTTCCGTATTTTTTTTCTTTCTCTTTTTTCCTATTTTTTTTTTTTTCTTTTCTTATTCCTGTCTTTTTTTTAAATGTTCTTTTCCTTTCTTTTTCCTATTCTTTCTTTTTTCCTATTCTTTCTTTTCTAATTTTTTCCTAATTCTTTTTCTTTTTTCCTATTCGTTTTTTCCCATTCTGTTTCTTTTAATCGTTGGTCCTATTCTTTCTTTTTCTCTATTTTTTCTATTCTTTCATTTCTTTTCCTATTCTTTTCCTTTCGTTCTTTGGTCTATTCTTTCTTTCTTTTTTTCCGATTCTTATTCTTTTCCTCCTTTTTTTTCCTATTCTTTCTTTCTTTTTTTCCCATTTTTTTTCTTTTTTCTTCTTATTCTTTCTTTTTGTTTAATTTTATTCTTTCTTGTCAGTTTTCCCTCTTTCTTTGCCTTTTCTTTTTTCTCTATTCTCTTTTTTCCTATTCTTGTTGCTTTCTTTTTTCTATTTTTCCTCTTCGTCAATTCGGTTTCTTTGGTATTTCTGTTTCTACTTCACGCGCGTTTTATTTTGTGTTTTTTGTTTCCACCGTTCGGTTTTGACTACTTTCTTAGAATCTTTATCCTTTTTTTTGTTTCTTTGTTTTTATGGTTTTTTTTTTGTTTATTTTTTTTTTTTTTTCCCCTCTTTGCCTCGTGGAGTGATTTATTCTGTTGCTTTATTTTTTTTCGGAGAAGAGTCCCATCCATGGGAAAAACACTCCTACCTGTGTATTCTTGGGGGTTGTCTTTCTTCTTTCTTTTCTTTCTTTTCTTCCCTTCTTTCCTCTCTTTCTTTTCTTTCCCTTCCTCCTGTTTTTTTTTGTTCTCTTTCTTTCCTACCTTTTCTGTTTCTTTCGTTTTTTTTCTTTCGTAGGTTTTTTTTTTCCTTTCTCTCTTTTTTTCTGTTTTCCTATTTGGTTCTGTAGCGTGTAATTGCAGTTTTCTAATCTTTCAGGAATTTTCCTCGGCTTTCTCGTTGTCGAACGGTTTGCCTTCGTTACTCGTCTCCTCATTGCTCCGTGCTATGGTTCCTCATACCTCTTGTCGATGGTTCTCTTTCTTAGTTCGCCGTTTTCATGAGTGGTCTTTACCGCGTTACTAAGGTTTAATATGTACTCTTGTCGGGCTGTTTCTTTCTTTTCTTTCCGTGTTCTATGGGAGGTTCTTCGGGTTTTCTTTTGGTAGTAGGAATATCCTTTATTGGTGGTTTCCGAGTAAGATTTTGGGGTTTTTGTTAGGGGTGTGGTTATTTTTTTTTTTTTTTTTTTTTTTCGTTTTTTGGTTTTTTATTTTTTTTTTATTGGGGGTTGTTGTCTTTTTCGTCTTTTTGGTTTTTTTTTTTTTGTTTGGGGATTCCTTTTTTGTTTTGTTGTATTTTTTATCCCTTTTGACTTGGTGGGGTTGTCTTGGTTATTAGTAAAGAGGGGGAACGGTTTTAGTGTGTCCTAGTAGTTCCTATTCGATATTTGTGTTTTGTTTCCTTTTTCTTATTCCTTGTTGTTCCATTTATTTCATTCGTGGTCGCTTTTCTGTTTTTGGTTCGTGTGTGCGTGGGGTGGTTCGTTTGCGTGTTCTTTTTCTTTTGATCGGTTATTCGCGTTGTCTGTTGTGGTGTTCTGGTGGGGTTTCTTTTCTGTACTGTGATTTTCTCTTTGTTTTTCTTTTCTTGTTGGATCTGATTCTTAGGGTGTCGGCCTTGCATGTGCTCTGATGAGTCTGTATGTTACTATTCGACTCTGCTGCTTTCTGCCTCGGTTTATCGGTTATGGCGTTAGGTTGCTTCTTGATCTGTGACTTTCGATGTGTCGGTTATCTCTCTCTTCTGAGGGTTCTGTGTCTTTCTTTATCTTAGACTGAGGTTGGGTTGAGTGAAAGGTTCGGTGGGTGTTAGTCTAGGGAGAGTAGGAGGGATGGTTGGTGGAGTGGGGGATTTGGGGAGGGAAAGGGTGGAGAGCGGAGAGGGAAGTGATGAGTAGGAGAGGTGAACGAGCATGTGGAGGAGGAGAGTGGGGAGTGGGTGAGAGGGGAAGAGTGGGGTGTGGATTGAAATGGGGGGATGAGGAGCGTAGCAGGCAAGGAAGGAGGTTGTGGAGTGAGTAGAAAGGAGAGGAAAGTGAGTAAGGGGGGGTGGGGGAAGGAAGGGGGAAGGTGGGAGTGAGGGAAGAGGGTCAGGAGAGGTAGTTTAATAGGGTAGAATCGGTGAAGGGGGGGGAGGAAGAAGGTCACTAGGTTAGAGGCTGTTGGAATTATCTCTATTCTTCTTTGTCTTCTTTCTTATCTTCCTTTCTCCATTGAGGGGTTGACTTTTCTTTCTTTTCTTTCTTTCTTTTTATAACAAAGCATTAGTTTGGCCTCTACATTTAATTGGGGTACCGTGTGGTATCTTGTGAATCCTAAACTCTTGCCCATAATATCAATTTATCTATAGTAACTGAATACAAATATATTATTGAAATTTTATTTTTCACATTTTAAATTAAACTTGAATTTTAAATCACAACCCTAGCTGGGACCAACTAAGATTTTAGTGGCTTTGGCTCAGTTTTAGTGTAAAGTGGCCTAAAAATAAATTTTAGTGCCTTTTTTAGCAAATGAACCTTACTTTGAAAATATTCTTTATTCTTATTCTTATTTTCAGATATATTTTTGATGAATAAGAAATAAATATAATTTAAATTAGCTTGAACTGAGGTCATGAATCTGAATCTTAGACTTTGTATCATGCCCCATTCCATGCATAAGCAACCAATCATACGCGACTGCACAAGTCACACCCAAACCATTTTCAAAAATCAATCAATAAAATAACAAAAAACCCAAAAAGTTTTTTTTGGCCATATTTATGGAAAAAATTAAGTCTTACTCTTTACTTTTGGTAGGTCTACCAAGCACATAAAAATTGAGTCAAAACACAATTTACGGTACAAACATACCTGACAGTGCATCGGCATGTCTACACAGCAACACTGACACTGTGCATCACTTTCATTCACTCACAAACAGTTTCATTTGTTCACATAAACTAATATACATTTTTTCTTTATCTTTACCTCTGTTTATTTTTATGAATCACAAATAAAATTAAGATTGTGATTTTGGGGGTTTATTTGAGCAATTTTAACCAGCTGACCACTAACTCTTCCGATCTATTCGCCATTGCTTCTGCACGTATGCTATAGGAGATGTTTTCGTATTTTACCTACCTGACACCGCTTGGAGGGCCCTTCCCCATGAACATCCACTACCGTACACAAAAATAAGGGGGAGTGTCCAACTTTGTGTTATAGGATCATTGGTCTGATGACCAATCACAATGTCCATCTACCTTGTACGAGTTGGAGCGTCTAAGGGAGCCCAACTCTGTCATTTTGCTACATGGTTGGTCTATTTGGAATTAACGGGTGTTTCGGGATGATTAAAGGATACTTTTTTGTTTGCGAATTGCTATTTTTAAAAAAATGTCCATTTTGTCATGGACGTCCCGTTGGATTTTCTTACCAAAATAAAAAAATAATTTCAGTACCCGTTCTTTTGTGGCAAAATTAGTAATAAAAGTTCACGATAATCGGTATTCCCTAACATTAATTCTAACTTTTGATTCCAGATAATTAACAATATTTTATAAATGTGGAATTAATCTTTTTTACTCTCTAAATGCCCATTGCCATATCATTCCCTATATACGGCCAAAGCGACACCATAGCTTATGTATTTAAAATCAACCTTGCTTTACGACAACCCAGAATAACCGTAACGCTGGGGCATTCATCCTGACAGACTTATGTTTGTCTCGCAAATAACTCCCTTGTAATTACAAGAGAGTGGTTGCGATCATGATGGCAGTTCCATACGCGAATTATAATTTAAATAATCCCTTCCCACATACCCAATGGTATACGGTGTTTTCTTCTTTCGTAACAACCAATTCCTATAGTATTTTCCTTTGTTAATTACATGACCATTATTTTTGGCGGAAGTGTCATCTAGCCAGCTCCCTAGATAACCATTTATTTTTTAGCGGAAGTGTCATCTAGCTAGATGACACTTCGGCAAAAATAATGGTCATATATAATGTAGCGAGATACGTAAGCATGAGCGAATTTAATAATATGGAAAAAGCATGTTTAAAACTTGGTAGCGAGCTGTAAATTGTAAGAAATCACCATGTGCTTTTATTTACTTACATAAATATATAAGTATAGCTTGACCTCAAGAAACAAGGATACAAACCGTGGACTCTGGTAAGGAGATGGCTGACGAATGTGATGACTATGGTTGCAAAATGTTCGAACGATGCGAGTCAACTGGTTTCAACTCGAACGACGCGTCTAAAGATCACTCTGGTTCTTATTACCTCTTTTATTAACTAATATCATGTGATGAACGTACAAGAAATAATTTGCAGACAGAAATGTCTTATGGTTGTCGTGATCTTAAAATACTATGTTTTATTGCAGGTGTAAGTAAACTTCTGTATTCTCAAGTGTACAAAGACTGATCGCACAAAAAAGAAATGTCAAGCCAATCTCTCTCAACCGAGGCCAAGCATTCCGATTTTTAGATTATAAAATAGTATAAGTCAAGATTATCTACAAACCATTAATAGTTCTGAAATGGGAACTTATTTTGAAATCTACGATGCCCGCTCGGCTTGTTCGAGCCAGAAAATTAAATAATAACTCTACAAAGTTCATTCCATAACGATAATTCAAAAAAATCGCTGAAGGTTCATGACAGCGACAGTAAATTACTTGTTGGTATGGAAATGCCTGTTTACATGCATCAGATGTTAATCCGCTGGTTGGATCACCGGAGCGTTGGCGTAAGTGTGCGCCGGACGGATAAAACCATACGCGATCGCAGTGCCGCACTATTTCTCGGACGCTTGTCCGCGGTGATTAATTCCATATTTATCTGAAAGATGCTCAATTCGTCCGTTCCGAAATTACCGTGATTTATTCCTAATACAATATTCTAGACCCTTGGCTGTCTTGCAAGTTATGATTTTAGAAGATTATATTCAGAATTGATCCTGAACATTACGTGCGGCACATATATCTTCTTATAAACTTACGGAAACAACTTGATGCATACGGGAGGGCGAGCAGAAACCGGTGGGGAGAGTTCTCGTCAAACATTCCGTAGCGGTGTCAAAAAACACAATATAAAACATGACTTTAAACAACGAATTACAAAATGAATGTAATCTAAACGGGATCACAGATAACAAAAAGATATATTACAAGATCTTGGTGCCTGTTAATCAGAAAGCCATCTGGGTTCAATGAGGGGGCTATGAGAGAAACTTGCCAGGAGATATAAGAAGTGAAACGCTACAAGGGGGATGTTAAGCCCCCGAAGCGTGGTACTCCACCCCATCTGGTCGAGTCCTCTGCAGCTCATGGGGGTGTCAAGACAAGACATAGTGATAGCGCTTTACCAAGTAGTGGGTGTTAAGCCTCCGAAGGGGCCGAGTCTTTTCACGGACAGACCTCACAAGGGTTGCCCAAATAAAGGAGGGTGTCCTGCTACAAAGATCCCGGTGGTACACTCTTCCTTGTCACTCCCATCCCTCGACCTACGCCTCTAAGGACCTCAGTTGTATATCAGTGACTGAAGTCAACTCAAACAATTATTCTGGCACATTGAGACAAGCTTCAAGCCGGTCTGGTCATCTTGAGATGTTGACCAGACGTGAGTCTAGACGTTGATGAACTGTATTACAGTTTTCTAGGGCGTGACAGTTCGCGGGCCGCGGGTCGTGGCAGTGCGGGGGTGCTGGTTCTCACCCCTGGAATTGGAATACTTAGACCTCATAGGGTAATCTGTCTGGTGGGCGAAACTTGTCCTAGACCTTTGACAACCGCCCTGTTATCAAATAGAGACTTTTCTAAATTGATTGGTAATGGTGTTTCAAATCATCTGAAAGGTCTATGAACTTTGACGCTAAGGGTAATAATTAAGAGCTTTAATTAAATTTATACTTGAATGGACATAATCTCGAAACTACTGCGCTAGCACCGCAGGATATGCGCAGTTTAGGGAAATACTGAAAACGCATGCAAAGAATTGAGAACACGCTAGTCTAACAACAAAAATGGCGTCCTACACAACAAACTATTCTAACGGTGTTTTTAACGAAAAAATAATCAGTTTGCAATGAATTTGGACTCGATTGGGGACAGAGCATTTGGTGATTTCCGTGCTAAAATGGAAGTCCGACTCGCAAGAAATGAAGGACTTATGAAGGATTTTAAAGATCCAATTTGGCGATCGTGCATTTACGAGTTTTGGCGTTGTTCTGAGAACAGTAAAGGAATTATGCAGGTATGGAATCGGGTTTTAAACGGCGATCAAATGACCTTTTCATTTTATGGACACGAAATGGGGCTCAAATAGACGAAAATACAAATTCAAATGCTATCTAAACCACACCGAAAAGGAGGCACTATCTGGACCGCTAGCCCTAGGGGAGTTCTCATTTCACCAGATAGTTTAAGTATTCCTGCTACCAGTGGAAAGACCACGCCCGCGTATTCCCCGCTAGAAAAACTGTTAATAACAATTATAACTTCTTACGACTCCTCTGGGTCTAAACCTCAAAACGACCAGACGTGCTCTTGAAGACTCTCTCAAGTTGCCAGAAATATTTTGAAGATTTTATTTGAGTTGTTGAAGTCCGTCACTGATATAAGGCTTACATTTCTCGCTACAATAACAAAAGACGGACAATAGATAATGATGAATACCAGGATATAGGATTGAAGCACATTATCACTATAGCTTTCTTTCCCCCTCCCCTCAGTGTTGAAAATAATTTGCAGCGAGATTGAATAGGGGTGTCGTGTTTACAGGTTGCACACCACCAAATACACTGCCATTCGTTTATGTACAATATTGCCCGACTAAAACGCCATTTTTTCACCAACAAAGCAACTCAGTTCCTAGCGACAACATTTTTCTTAGAACTCTACACCTCTGCATACCAATCACTCAGAAAAAAACTATGGTGACCACAGAAATTTCGGTTCATCCTCAATGTAAGACCTCATGAAATTAGCCTAGCATGAAATCTTCTATAAGAGGATCAAAGGATTACAAGGATTGTACAGCTTTATTCCGTAAAAGAGTCTTTACTCTAGTCTAACTCATGAATATGGTAAGACCGAAATTTCGAGTTACTGGAGCGCCAAGACTAAAATGAGTTGTAAGCTCCTATCAAACTAGGGTTTCTAATCCAAAGATTCCTGTGGTAAAGGGGTTCAAATAAGCACTATAATTAGCAGAAATCGGTCGTTTTCTTCATATAACATAATTTGTTTTTTCAATTATTCATAGTTAAAACAATCCATAAAAAATGCATTTGCTTTCAAATTACCCATTACCCACATTCTTCCTACAAAGAAAATAGAAAGAATTCACCGTAGCTTAAGGAAGATAATTGGTTTTCTTCCTATCACATAATTAAGGGATTTTTTCAATCATTCATAGTGAAAAAAATCCATAAAAAATTGTATTTGGCTTCAAATTAATCCCCATTACACGCGCTCTTCCCAAAAAAAAAAACAGAAACACTTCACCGTAGCTTACGGGAGATAATTGGGATTGAAATCGATCGGTACTTTATTTTTTTCATTTATTCATAGTGAAACAATCATAATTTTTGTTTCTTTTCGCTTCATATCAATTCGCAGTACCCACGCTCTTCCCAAAACGAAAATAGAAACACTTGGGTTGACATGATAGTCTATAACAAAAAGTGTGTGTACTTTGTGAAAAATATTATATTAAAACTAGTACCGTGTGTGACCTTTGACCTATGCGTGTGACCTGTGACCTCAGATTTGTTCTGTTCTCAGGTCAGCGGTCCTTTTGACTTTATTTGGTGGTCATATTGAATTTCTACACAAATTTTACTTCACTAAATGCCTTTGTCTGTTATTGTTTTCTCTATTATATATTTATAAATACATGTACATGTATATTAGGGGCATAGGACTTCATGTCATAGTAATACATAGTCCTAGGACCTGGGGACGCTCAATTTCGTGCTATTTGTAATGAATATGAGTGCCCCCCCCCCAAAAAAAAAAATAGAGTGTCCTTGTCATGCACATTAATTTGTTTCAGATACAGTATAACTTCATCGACATCTTCAGCAATAGTCTGTAAACGACAGCTAATATCAGAGAATGAGTATCCATAGGACATCAGGTTTTTGTGAGTGAGTGTCCTACAGACAGTAGGTTACAAAGACCGATGATCCCACGGACAACGGTTTATAAAGAGTGAGTGTCCGACGGACGGAACGTTATGGAGAGCGAGTGTCCCACGGACGACACGTTATAGAGAGCAAGCGTACGACAGACCACAGGTTTCAGAGACTGGGCGTCTCATAGGACGACACAGGTTTCAGAGGACCCCTAGTCTCTGAAACCTAATCCCACCGGACAATATTGATAGGTAGACACGTCAGATTCTTTACACCAGATCTAAGTTAAACGCTCCCTATTAGAATCCCAGCCTATGATGCCGTTCCTTATTGCAGATATGGATGTGGTGGTGGCTCACTCGAAACTTTACCCTGTTCACACGTGGGGCACAATATTTCGTCATTACTCAAATGATGGGCCTGTGAAGTTTCAGAATCAGAACAAAAGATTAGCGGAAGCGTGGCTTGGCGATTAATACAAGGAAATTCGTCTTACTCCCTCAATCCGATCGTGAAGATCTGATGGCGGAGATATTACTGAAATAATGGCTTTGAAACATAACTGCATTGTAATCGTTAATGGTTTCTGAAAATAGTTTTTCAGAAACCACTTGGCCAACCAAGATCACGATTGGACAAGTACGGTCTAATGATTGCTTTGATATTATTATCAATGATTATGATATATAAATCGGTTTTCGTAGCGGTGCTATTCTTCAAGGCTCCTAACCCTAATTTAATGTATATTATATGTTAGAATCTAGGTGTGTTCGTAGTATATTGTCCCATTTAAACGTCTACTCATAATTTCGAAATAATTAGTTTTTGTGTAATAATGAAAAATAGTTAGGCCATGATACGTTCGCGATTTAACGATCGTTTCGTGCAACAGCGCTGGGGATCACTTACTCCTTCACTAAAATTTTAAAATGATTAATTTAAACCAGGGAAAAGCTGTATCCCCAAATGAAGAAAGTGCACATTCATTTATAAAAATGAATAAAATGTCAACGCATTACTTCAAAGTCATGACCAATATGTACAAGTAAACCCAGCGAACACAATGGAGCTAATATAATATTCAACAATCAACCTAAAAACACTTAAGATCTCTTCTCAACAGGGTATGCCGGTCCATTGTTACTGCATGCCCACACTGTTGAATAGATTTCAAGCTATTCAGGTGTTATGACTTCCCCGTATTGAGCTCTAGTATCTCTTAATACACGTAAAGGGCAACATACTCACCTCGCTCATGATTTTTTAAGAAAATGTAGGTCGCTGAATACCATTGCCTTTCTTGGTAAATTGAATAGAAATAGGTTTTTCATGGTTTTAAAGACAATAACTTGCGGATTTAGGTTATGCACAAATAGGTCAGCCCTTGCCAGGGGCTTTTCTTTCATGAATTTTGTCCCTTCACATTTTCTTTTCGAAAAAAATTATTAATCATATGGTCAAAGTTAATGAAACACACAGTAGAATCTCAAGATTTCTTTTATCGCGAACGAGGAAAAGACTCGCAATGCAGCAAGGACAGATCATTCGAAATCTGTTCAACTGCATGCACAATAACTATGGACCAGATGTAAAAGAATGTGAAGTGTGTTCCGGCCGATTATTGAGTATCATTAGCCCATTGTTCGCTTGGCATGTTGAGGTTATGTCTATCCATTGGTCACTGATATTCTACAAATAATTGAGTTGACATTTTATTCATTTTTTCTAAATAAGGGGCACCCCTTTCATGTGGGGACAAAGCTTTTTCCTGTTTAAAATAATATTGTTTTAATTTTAGTGAAGGAAATAAGTAATCCCCAGGTCTGGAGCACGAATATTTAATTAAAAGGCCAACATTGTATCATGTACCATATAGCCTAAGTCAACTATAACTAAAGTTGGTAACCTAAAATGCACAATTCCGAAATTTGAGATGAATCGGATTTTTCGTTTTGATGCCCAGTAAAACATTTATGTGTAGTATATTACGTCCCATAGGATACTGTGTATAACAAAATTCCGGATCCGGATTTTATAACAAAGTTGTGATTTTCTATATGAAGGAAGTCGATTTAAGCTTAGCAATTGCACACAGCTGAAGTATATGGACAAGCATTGTGTACATGCAAAAACACGATTTTTTTTGGAAATTGAGGGGCCCTCCTCAGGAATCTCTCTGAGTCGGCCTTTAATAAAGGATTGTAACAAAAAAGGAAAACGTAATACGTAATAAAGGAGTACGTAATACGTAATATGCTTTTATCGAATGTCCTTGTTCCTCTATGTTCGCAAGGGTACCAAATTCACCCTGCTCATATCGCCAGTCCCCAAAGAGATCATACGACGTACTTTGTAATGATCAATTGCAAGGTGATTGCCCTTTGCATGATTGCATCTTATTCCACTTATTTATATGTCGACATTTGGACAATCTTTTGTAACCAACTTTTTGTAGAAAACTGCCGAACGGAAGGACAGTATGAAAACTCAACAGCCCATGTTTTAAAAAAAAATGAAAACTGGAATTTTCCAATTTATCACCCCCCTCCCTAGTATCTCATCAAATGTGACCATTCCAGTAAAATCTGGGGCCTCTGGGGACGAGGCTATTATTAGGGATCGGGGCATGGACCTTTAAAGACCAGAAAAAATGGAAAACTGGAATTGTCCAATTTATCACCACTCCCTAGTAATGGTCATGTTAATTCACATTGATCAGCGTTCCATTGGTCATTTGACTCAAATCAATCGTTAATTTGCACATCGATGAGTCATGTGATCCTACACAAAGCCTATTTCTAACAAATTAAAACCAGGACTTTTATGCTTTTTTTTCCAAATTTTTAAGCTTTTTGACAAGATCTTGATTCTGCTCGTTCTTAGAATTTGTAAGCACCTCATAGTATATTTGTAGGTTTGCACCATGCACGTGGATCTTTTAATGTCACTTTTCATCAATCAGTGTATTTAAAAGGCCTTTCATAAATACCCTCTTAAAAGAAAGATGCACGGTTCACAATCCAGGACCTTGTACCTTAAGTGAAAGTATACCCAACCAAGAGGGCATCTTCCGTTATATTGGGTTAACGAGCATTTTATACTCGTCTGTTTTCCCGAATCTATCAGAAATCGTGAACTTAGCCAGCATGTTTGTAATCGTTTTATGAGAGCATCGTACTAAACATGTTTGTCACAGCTAAACATTGGTGTCGCGCGTCTTTGCAATTGCAATAATTTAATTCTGCCGTGCGATATTGTATTTCAATAGGTGCATTCAAACCGCTACGGTTGGCTCTGGTATTGTGTTGTGTTGCTAAAGACGCCTTGATTATTTTGATTGCGTTCTGCCTTCAGTGGGGTATTTTCACAATTGCATCGGTATTCCTTACATGCGGACGTGTGGTCAGGTTTCTGAAAATGTTTCTACTGAATGACTTGTTTTATTCCAATTATTCTCCATTGCGTGTGCCCGGTTACTTTATATGTTTTGATACATCGTGCTACGTCATGGTATATAACTAAATCCCGAGAAGTTCGCTTCAGAGCAATCGGTTTTTTGATCGGTCATCAAGAAAACTAATTTGTGCAGTTTTGTCTGTTTCCATTCCAAATAAAAATGCCTCGCGGATCAGCAGATGGAGAACCAGTATTACTGAATCATTGAATCATTGGAACATTTTTAGACGGACCATATCACATTGCAGGGCCGTAGTTTAAGCCGGTTTAAGCAGCTCCAATAGTGTAAGCAACGTATCTGTAAGTTCGTTGAACCACCGTGGAATGCGTAAAGTTGGTGCCAGTAGCAGTCAAATGGCGAGCGTAGCCATAGGCTTACCGTGAGGCGTATAAGGGTAAGGACTGCGTCATGATCAACACCCATGGGTTCAACTTCAGGGGCAAAGACCGACTCGTTAGCCAATGTACAACAGTTTGTGTTGCAAGGACATAACCTATGGTCGTTTTCGGCACCAATTCCCTGTAGCGATACCTCAGCGTGTGCAAGTCATGCCAACAATGCAAGGTAATTTCGGTTTTCGGACTTCTAGTAATGACCCAGTTGCCAATGTTTTACACAACTCGGCGGTGTTTGTGGTCAAAGTCTAGGTCAGGTTTTCGTATTGCACAAAGAATTATCAGTGCCTGCCCTCGATAGCAGTTGTCCATTTGTGTGCCACTGATTACATCTTCTCTATTAAATATAAATGAAACCATGTGCATGGGGTCAACATCTGTGTGTCCAATCTTCATGGACAGGATATTAAAGGGATTTTTTTGCTCACTGTTGAAGCTTAATAGATTCCAGGTCCTGTGTGTTTATGAAAATTTGTAAGTTGAATGGGGGGGGGGTAGGTTCCCCCCCATTATTTTACAGGCGAACAAGCCATAATGACAAAATTATTCCATTGCGGGGTGGCAGGATATTCGTGCCGTTTATAGCCTCTAAAATCGTTTATGTGGGGTATTATGAATGTTTGTGCAATTTTTATTCTAGGTTTATGTACTAACTAAGGATAGGCCCATCGAAACCCTGAAACGTCATTTAAATACTAATTGACGTTCAAAGGAGTAGAAATACAGGGCAATATTTTCGGTGGTTCCTGTGAAATTTTTCAGTGTTTTGCTGGTTTTTCGTGGGCGTTAATCATTATTAAAAATAAAATTCCTTGAAACAAGGGCGTGTCAAGTGGAATTTTCCATGAAAACTGTGCAACGAATTCGTGGTGCAAGCAAATGCAACTTCACAATTGGTCAATAATTTTGTTTCAAAGTATAGTTGTCCAAAGGGCAGTTTCGTGTGTGTTATAATATGTTATTATATCTGGTTTTTAATCTCATAGCGTACCGATATGTTAAATTGCCAGAGCCTTACAAAAAACCCGGGTTTTTTCAAACAGTACAAGGCAACTTCGAGGCGGCAGCTTAATCAGCTTTATGTTGCAACATCCAAACAAACAACCAAAATACAACACACAATGAGTGGCAAGTGAGATCTTTCATGGTTCCTTTGCCTTAACAAATGAACCATGAATGAGGGGTCATCTGAGTTTTTCCAGTATCACTTATGCAATTAAATCCAGGTTTTATTAGCCCCACTAGATTTGAACCGGGACCCCTTGGGTACAAAGGCAGCTCCCTCACCAATTTGTCCGCGCTTTCTCTGTTTTTAGTTATACATCCACGTTGCCACCATGAATGTTGCAGTTTTTAGCATTATAATTATTACTACCTGACTTGCTGCAAATTGGGTAATTGTTTGGTTTTCATTCAGATTTTGTGAGGGCTCATAAGGGGTTTCGTGTGCAGGTGTTTTGGTGCAACTTTAATCAATTACAGATTGGAATATCATATCCCCCCGGCTTTGTAATGTTTGTATAAGAAATCAATTGGGAATAATTGCGGGTCCATTCACCGGTAAAATGTTTTGGATTTGCAGTGGATTTTGGACTGTCCCTTATAGTAATTTTGTGTGGCCATATACACGTGATAGAGCTAGGGGATGTGGTGGCTATGGTTTACAGAAAATCAACATCAGGTTTATCCCCATTACACCCGTTGATTTTGGGGCTTATTAGGATTCATAATAACGCGCCAGTCTATATAGATAAAGCGCTTTCATTGTGGCATCATGTTCCCCAGGCCACTTTGTGAGATTTTCTTCTTTTTTGGATTGGGGCCTTCATTCGATGATCCGCCCTCTATGCATGGTCAGCCATTCCACTTCTGGCTTCATTTCCATCGCGGCAATGATGCTTGTATCACATTCATGCAGGCCTTGCTTGTTTTTTTCAAGATATTTTAGAGTTTTGCTGTGGCTCCATTGGCCCGGATGAATGAGATGTCCACCTCTTTTATCGCTTACTTAGGTCTCCTAATCGGTTCCGTGTTTTTTTCAAACTGTTTTCTGTGCCATACGGTTATGTAGGGATTTAAATATAAGTTGGTAATGTCGCAAACGCTATCAACCGTCCTCTCGAGAAATTGCAATTGCTAACTTGTTCCTTAATCATTCGTCTACAGTGCAATCTCGCTGGCAGGGCTTTCCTTCAGGTTTGATTGACTAACCATTGGCGCTAAGCAGGGCCTGGTTCACAATTCCTTGTTCCCAAAGATTCAAGCCGACCTGCAAATGGCAAATGTTGGCTATATTTTTGCCTTTAGTTTTTGGATTCCCTTTATTCCAAGGCAACTGATAAAAAAAATCAAGCTTGTGGCGAATCGCTCAATAGCATGGTAGAGTTTGTTCCCTATTTTTCGGGCAGTAATCTTGTGGGTGACATGTTTGTGGGAAAATGTTTTATACCCAGGTCGGATACCAGGAGTATCATTAGAAATAATAAATAATCTCTAGCTAAGTCTACATGGGGCTCATATCCATGGTGGTGAAATTTAACCAATTTATTTGTCCCATTTTTTTTTTGCATTGGCGTGGCCCTGCTCAATTCCGTCTATGTGGTGCTTATATTGCGTTCACGTTTTAAGAACTTTGCTCACTCGGCAAATCTCTTTGCATTTAGCAGCATTTGCCTTCAATTGGCCGGGAATTAAGTGAAGGGAGTTGAACTCGTTATGCACATCAACGGTGTCGAAGATCGGTAACCTTTGATTTATAAACTGGCTCGTGCAAATTTTACCATCAATTTGCACATCAGCATATGTGGCAACCGTGTTAAAAGCAGTCTTTTTTTCTCAAATTTATTGTCTGTTCTGAAATTTTATTTTTGCAATCAAATTTTCTATTCACGTGCCTAGCCGTTTTCAAACTGCTCATTAGGCAATTCCGCCCTCATAAACTAGATTGGTTGTGGTTTTGTTACATATATGTGTTCTGCATAGGCATGGAACAATATCTGAAAATAGGCCGCATGGCCTTGTTCGGCTATTGTTAATTTTGTGGCGTGGTTTTGGCAAATTTAAAGTAGAATTTAAAATTAGGTATTTCTGCGCTGGGTTTGTCCCACCTCAGGATTTTTCTTTATTATTCCTTCGAGTAGGTGCAATACAAGGGGTTTGGTGATGAGCCATTAAATATGAGTCGTTTTTGGAATCTAATGTTTTTCCGGCTATACTAGGTCTAGCATATAATTTAATTTCTTTATTTTAATATCATCATTTCCAGTCAGCACTACTCTGCTTTCTTTCAGAAATGCAGGTTAGGTGTGAGCCTTATCGGCAATTTTTTACCATGCTGTTCGCGTGAAAAAATTATGTCCAAAGGTCTGGCATATATTCCTGCAGCAGGCTTTAGAGTTCAGGATTTATTTCTGTCTTTCTTGATTTAAATATCTTTCAGCATCAGTTTTTGCAAGTATTTTTTTGGTTAGACTTTACTTTTAGATACAGATGACTTGAAGTAACGGGAAAGGGTGATATACGTATCAGGCATCAGGTCTTGTGAATCTAATATACTCTCCCCGACGTATGGAATTTTTTGGTCCGATATTTTACCTAGGCCGAATATTATAAAAGGTGTTAGAACCAGGGGCGCGGAAGTCGTGTACAATTGTTCTCAAGGAAAATGCTCGCAGGTTCTCAGTTTGGGTAACGCACAGAAAGACATATACAAGAACTCCCAGTTTTTTCACCCCATTTGCAGGTACGTCCTTTAGTTGTGTCTGTTTTTTTTAAATGATCTTGGTATGGCCGTTATCGGTGGCTTTGTTAAGAGCCATCGTTTTTTCTTCAAATTCCCTGTGGAATTTCTGCGTTCAACGCGGCTAGTGTTGAGTGGGTTTCTGATATTTAACTTTTTTAAAAAAAAAAGAAGGGAGGTTTTGGGTAAATATTTGTGGCCAAAACTTTCTTGGCGGAAAAATGCCATTGAAATTTGGTAATATTTTGATGTTTTATCTTTATCTGTCAAGCCATTAGGATTTAGACATAAGTGTGGATTAGGAGAACTGGCCTGGCCACTTGTACGGTCGGAATGGCAATTGATCCCGCGTTTTGGTGTCTTCCAGAATTCTTCCTACCCATCCAATTAGGTCTGGATACAGATGTGTATGGTAACCTTAAAAGGCTATAGGCTACTATTTGTCAGACCATTAAATATTCAACAATTCCAGGTTTCAGGTTCTGCTGTTGCAATTATTTGTTTTGAATAGTCAATAACATGGACCTTGTGGTCCGGCATGTGACAGATGCCTCATTTGCAATCCGGGTGTGAAAATGCCTATTTCTTAGCTCTGTGGACAATAACGTTTTATGAGAGCATCGTAGGAAAACAGTTTGTCACATATCTAAAAAATTTGTGTCGCGCGTCTGTGCATTTGGGCAATCATGTAATTTTGCGGTTCGATATTGTATTTCACTAGGTGCATTCAAATCGCTAATCGGTTGGTCCGTTTGTGTTGTGTTGCTAAAGCCGCATTGATTATCTTGATTGCGTTCTGCCTTCAGTGGTGGTATTTTCCACAATTGCATCTGTATTCATCACATGCGGACGTGTGGTCAGGTTTCTGAAATTCCCCCCGCCCCTTTCCCTCCCCGTGTGGGCTACCTTTTTTTTTGGCTCATATTGGGACTTGCCTTTGGTACCTTTAATTGGTGTTTAAAAATTCCCATAATACATTTTTAACATATAACTATGAATATATATATATATATATATATATGGTAATTGCAAATCGGTATGAGACCCGCTTTGGGTCTCGATTTGGGCAGAATTTTAAATTGTAAATGCCATTTGACATGACAATATGTAGACTCTAATGGTATAGCTGATTGGTACAAGATACGGTTTGGGACTCGAATTTGGCAGGTTTAAATGGGTATACATTATATGGTTATTAAGTATTTGCAGATCGGTATACGGTCCGCTTTGGGACTCGTCGATTTTGGCAATGATATTTTGTATACATAGTACATCCTGTAGATCGGTATGAGACCCGCTTTGGGTCTCGATTTGGCAGGTTAAATGGTGTACATTATATGGATAATGTATTTGCAGATCGGTGTAAGATCCGCTTTGGGTCTCGATTGGCAGATAAATTGTATACATAGTATATGTAGATCGGTACAAGACCCCCTTTGGGTCTCGATTTGGCAGGTTCAATTGGTAATCAATTGGGTACTTCAGCGTATAATTGCAGATCGGTATAAGATCCGCTTTGGGTCTCGATTGGCAGGATAAATTGTATACATAGTATTTGCAGATCGGTACAAGACCCGCTTGGGCCTCGATTTGGCAGGTTCAATTGGTAATCAATTGGGTACTTCAGCGTATTAATTGCAGATCGGTATAAGATCCGCTTTGGGTCTCGATTTGGCTGGTAATTTGAAGTATTATATATGGAATTGAGTATCGGCAGATCGGTATAAGGTCCGCTTTGGGTCTCGATTTGGCTGGTAAATGTTGTAGTACTTTATGTGGTGTAGTAGTGCTGCCAGTAGATCGATATAAGATCCGCTTGGGTCTCGATTTGATTGGTTAATTTTAGAAGTATGTGTATTTTATCCGCAGATCTTTTACAAGATCCGCTTTGGGTCTCGATTGGCGGATAAATTGTTAATTTATTTGTAGTACTTTATGTTCAAGGTGAGTGTCAGCAGATCGGTGTAAGATCCGCTTTGGGTCTCGATTTGCCTTGTAAAATTTGTATTTGTATGTGTAAATTTTATGCGCCGATTGGTATAAGTTCTTTTTCGGTCTTGTTTTGGCAGGCTAGATTTGTTATTCATGGGTTACGTCATGAATAGGTATTTTTTGAAGAAGTTGATGGTGAAGGCGGAAAAATGCCTTGAAATTGGTAATATTTTGATGTTTATATTTATATGTCAAGCCGTTAGGAATTTAGACAAAGTGTGGAGGTTAGGAAGAACTGGCCTGGCCAATTGTACGGTCGATGGCAATTGATACCTGCGTTTGGTGCTCTTCCAGGAAATTCTTCCTAGCCATCCAATGAGGTCTGGATACAGATATGTATGGTAACCTTAAAAGGCTATAGGCTACATATTTGTCAGACCAGTTAAATATTCAACAATTCAGGTTCATTTATTCAATGTATGCAAATGATTTGTTTTGATAGCAAAATAAATGGACCTTGTGGTCCGGCATGTGACAGATGCTCAGTTGCAATCCGGGCGTGAAAATGCCTATTTCTTAGCTCTGTGGACAACGTGTTCATGTGATATCACAGATCATCTGCTGTCTCCCTATCTTTTTTAAAGACTATCAGTCATTTTTTCCAAATTCAAATTGCCCATTTTGTCTCTAAATGCTAGAGTTATAGGTCATATCAACACCTATATTACTTTTATTTGTAAAAACAGAACAATTAAATTTTAAAGCAGTCTTGAAGATGCCATTCACAACTACTCTCTAAATTTCTTAGATTAAAACGGAGGACAAATCTAATTTTGATTAAAATTTTTAATCTATTAGATTTATATTTCAATGTATTTTGATTTAAATTTTAATCTAAACTTTAGATTTGTCCTGATAGCAATCTTTCAAATTAGATTAGTTTTAATCTAGAAATTAGAGGTATTTCTGGGCCTCCTGTCGGATCCCGACTTTTATTAGTAAACAAAGCATAAAAATCATAATATCTTGACAAATACGGCGTGTTACGCTTAGCCCATTACAGGGGTCTTTACTACAACTATTTACAATACAGCTGTGCCAAAAAGTGGACTTTGATAAAAAAAAATGGGGGCACGATTTGTTTACATCGTGAAGGTATACCCAACTAACCTGGCTGCCGTAAGGATAAAAAATCTGGGTGGACTACTTTCTTGCATGACATCTGGAAAAGGTGCTTTAAAATGTCTGAAAATGCACAAGTATATTAAGAAAAGTGATGGAATTTCATGATTGACATGGTAGACTGGTATGTTTCTCAAACTAAGTGGCATTTGGACAGTGAATTGAGGCAATTTAACTCCGCGCTCATCAATTTCACATCGATTTGGGCGACTATAGGGAATCTTGTGTTGCCGGGGGTCTGACGTCGGGCGAGTATGGTGATTCGTAATAAAAAATCCGGCATATAATGTTCAAAATTTGGTTATTTGGTGATTTTAGCTGGAATTTGGTTTGTGATATTGTTGTATTTCCTCTGTGAGAGTTTAAATGTGAAAGAAACATGCTCAAATTTGCCATTTTTCCCAAAGACTACGTATTTATTAGTGAGTTAGTGGTTGTGTAACCTGAAGAAATCGCTGATAGTGGCTTTAAGTAATGGCAGCATCTACTATCGCTTTAGGCATTAAACGACAACTCATAAATAAAATTTTGTTTGAGGTTTTCCCACAATTTTGCAGGTCAGAAATATTGGCAGCTCTCAATGTTTAGATAATCATCTGGCCGTGAAAATGTACCTTTGGAATCTTGGCCGTGTCACAATTATCCAAGTGGACCACAGGTAATGATCATACTGTAAAGAGTTAGGTATATATCAAGAGTATCACGTAAACGGTGAATTACAAAGTATAGTCCTGGGAAGAATAGATTACCCTGTGTGTAGGTGCGGTATGCACACTCATACAGGAAATATTAGAAAATTTTAGAAGTAGAAAATGGGTCCGAAAATATTAGAAGTAGAAAATGGGTCCGAAAATATTAGAAGTAGAAAATGGGTCACCCTTATACTGTACTATTTTTTAATTTATTATTTTAGTATTTTAAAAATACAAACATCTTTAATGTATGTGAGAAAATAAAGTAACGATGACCCAAGTGCCTAGATAGTCCCAACTTTAAGCACGTTTCTTGATTACATGTCATTTTAGTGGTGGGAATCAAAAGTGGTCATTTGATGACGAGGTAAGGCATGGCATCCGAACTAAAATCTTGCCCATCTCATAGGAATTTCACCAATGGTTCGTACAGTGTGATTTTTGTTTTTTTTTGTTGTATAATTTCATTAAAAGGTAGACCAATTCATGGTAGCTATTGCACGCACGACTTCCTTGCAATCACACGGCGATTTTACATAGTTGTGTGTTTTTTATCACAAACGTTTATAAGAATATGATAGAAAAAATAATGCATTGCTATTTTGTCAGTGCACGGTTGCGTATGCTAAATGCCAAGAAGATGAAATATGACGTCAATGAGGAGATGATCATCAACCTATCTGCATACAGATGGTAGCCAACTCAAAAGAGGTCAAGGACTTCAAGTATCTAGGATCCTATGTTGGTGACAGCAAGAAAGAACTTCCTGTCACGAAAAGGACAAGCTTGGAATGCCATAAGCTACACCACTTATGCAATCTGGTATTCTCCAATTCAACAAAGCTGAAATTCTTTAGAGCGTGTGTAGAGAGTATCTTGTTATATGGATCTGAGACCTGGACCATGAAGAAAGAACTAGAGGATAGACTGGATGGCACCTACACCAAGCTTCTTATGCGAGTTCAAAACATATCCTGGCGGGAGCACAAGACCAAAGCAACTGATATATGGAGATATCCCTCCAATTTCATCTTCTGTTGCCCAACGCCGTGCACAATTTGCTGGTCACGTCATCGTGCGATTGATCAGGTAGTCTAGACGTCACATGTTGGAAGTTACCATGCCAAAACAGGGGTCGTCGCCCCTTAACTACATTGATGTGATTGCTCGAGACATCCAGCAGGATCCATCTGACATCCCCAACTTAATGATAAACAGGGACATTTGGCACTACACGGTGAACAGCATTTCGGCTACGGCCGTTAGATAGATTAGATAGATGTTAAGGTGTGTGTTCTGATCGTCTTGGGACCCCCCCTGATTTACCCGGAAGTAGTATCGATTTTGATATCAGATGAAAGGCCGTATTGTTCATTGTCCGTCGCAATTGAGCGCTCAAATCATTCATTACCAAGATATAAATAAAAAAACGCGTTTTATGGTTAACCATCAATATTAGTACAGTATGAATAGGGCTTTGCAATATGCATTATTGCTTCTACCATCAAAAGCGCAAGTTTGTTTTCCACGGTGCTTGATGGGGCTGCAGTGCAAGTGCCTGATTATCATATCAAGAGAAAACACAATAGACATTAAATCGGAACAGAACTTAATTGAGGCATGTAAACGCGGTGTACTTATTACATTATACGCTACGTTGGATTAATTCATTTTATAGGCAGGTTTATGCATTTTTTTTTCATTGAACTGCATTGGATTTCATGCCATATTCAGATTTTTTGGTAAAAAAATGTCTGCTGTAATAGCGTTAAGGGATTAGGTTAATGTATGCATACGGTATATTTAGTTGAACATTTCTGCGCTAATCTGGAAGAATCACTCTCCCATTATTCAAATGTTAGAATTTTGTAACAGCACCGACATGGGAAACAACCAGCTGCCTTATCAAATCGTTATCAATCCTTACCAAAGAAGGACGACCTCCAACAACCCCAAAACTCACAGAGGAATCAAACTGTAACAATTAGCGTCTAAGATATGCAACCAATGCTGCTCAACAGAATCACTTCTAACATAGATCGATTCTAGACGGCATCAATTGGTTTTCGCAAACGGTAGATCAACACTACCTCAACATACTGCCCTCGGAAGGGAAGGATCATAGAAGAGTTTGAGAATTTCCAAGAGAAAGCTTCAATTATGTTTCTAGGCTTTCCCAAGACTTTGACAGTGTCAACGGGAGTAAATGTTATATTCTTATCAACCTTCGGTCTGTCCCAGACGAGGCTGTCAATGCGAAATTGTCATCATGGATGATAACCCATCTAACTTTGTGAAGACCACGGATGGACCCACAAAGGAGTTCCTAACAACTACTGGAAGCCTCCAAGGAGAGAGCAAGGAGATACGCTACTCCCTTCTCTTGGAACCGTTGTGATTACAATCCCAGACAGAAGTCTTGCATCATGAAGAGGCCAAGAGGACTTACCACCAAACCCAAGCGTTCTAGAAGTCAAATCAAAGTCAGCATATCACAGACCTTGACTTTGCAGATGATGAGCTCGAACAGCCCCGATCTGATATGTGGTGCACATGATCTGCTAACCTCACTTGAGAATGCTATGCAGACAAAGTCGTTACATCTAAATGCCAAGGAAGACGGGAAATATGGACCGTCAATGGGAAGACAATCATCAAAACGTATTTGCACTACGACGTACCCACTCAAAGAAGCAGGACTTAAGTACCTGGGGTCCTAGTGCCGACAGCAGGAAAGACGTCCTGTCACGCAAGGCAAACTTAGAATGGCTGGCAATAACCTACACCACTTATGGCAATCTGGTCTCTCCAATTCAACCAAGCCCAAGTTTTTAGAGCATGTGTAGAGAGTTATCCTGTTATATGGATCTGAGACCTGGACCCTGAAGAAGAGAAGAAAGAGCTACAGGAGAGACTGGATGGTATTTAAACCAGGCTTCTTATGCGGAGTACAAAACATATCCTGGCGTGATTACATGACCAAAGCACAGCTATATGACGATATCCCTCCAACTTCATCTTCTTTTTTGCCTCACAGCTGATCACGTATTTTGCCGTCACTTTCATTCGTGCGATTAACAGTATCTCATACGTCACATGTTGGGAGGTTACAATGCCCAAACAGGGGTCGTCGTCCCTTTAACTACATTGATGTGATTGCTCGAGACATCAGCGGATCCATCTTGACATACCCAACTTAATGACGGACGGGAACATTTGGCGCTACATGGTGAAACAGATCAGATATATTTAGTTGTTCGGGCATTAGCAAAAATCAATGCATACACGCTCAGTTAGAAGACTCATACTGGCCACGCGCCATTATCGTCGCAACATCAACCTCTAATTTCAAAACAAATGCTTACACTCAAGAACCATATTCGGATCTGCAGGAAATTGCATTTGAATGAGTACAAAGAAGCTAGTCCAAGGTTACATTTCTTTAGAATTGCGTTCATCTCCAAACCACTGACGCCCCCTGCGGTTCGGGTTAAGTAATTGGCCCATGTGTTCCCCTGCCTGTCGTAAAAGGCGACTAAATGGGGCCCCCTGCGGGTTTCGGGGGTAAGATTGGCCCGATGTGTTCCTCTACATTCGTAAGAGGGCGACTAACAGTAGCAACTCGTCGTTATTGAACAGACGGGTTTTTTTAAATTTTAGGAATTTGTAGATTGTTTAAGAATCTATACGGTGTAATTGTATTATTAAAATGTAATCTGACTCGTATTAAGTATTTAAAAATTGTATTCGTTACCCTAAAAATATACCAATATTACGTATTATTTCAACATAACCATTTGTCAATTTGTACATACGTAGTAAGTTTAAAAAATCAGTTATCTGAAAAATACTATTTACTATTTATCAATTTGCATTTGTACCTTATGTAAGACCACCTATTTAATCTAAAATATGGTTTACAATAATGTTCATAAGGTTCTTACTGATTGCTTTACTCTTGTCTTGTAGTTGAAATTTTTCTTGATACATGGATGGGTGATGAACTTAGTCATCAGTGTATGATGTGTCTATAACCGTAATTATAATTTGGAACAGTGTATCTTGTATTGTATTCAATTTGGGTTATCTTGTGATACATGGGATGGGTAATGATCTGGGTCCGTTCGCGAACTTCATGCGAACCCTACGTGTATACTAACTCAAGCATATGTCCTACAAAATAGACCTTTTTCATACCATTTACTAGTGCTTTGATAAGTTGATCCACTCAGGCATGACATAGTATCACGTAGATTTACCGACTGAGTTTTTCGCGGACGAACCCCTGTTCATCAGTGTATGATCACTATGAGGTGTATCTATTTACAATTGATGTCATTCAAATTGAATGTTTGTGACAGAATTTACTGTGGTGTAAACTGTGTTTTATAAATGTTGTACTAGAATTACTGGTGTTGGTTTTATAAAGTTGATGTTTTAATCTAATGACACGATATTAACACAAAATTTTTTGAGTTGTCGTTAAACTTTATCTTCACTCCCAACCCACTGACTATGTCATGTATGTGTTCTAATCCATTATGACTCTAGCAGTGTGGAAGTAGTCCGGTGCTCGACCCTATGACTTTGCTCAAGGGGCCAACAAATTGTTTTGATGGTTCTAGGCACACTTGACCTGCTGATTCCAAATCTGGATTATGTCCCGACTTGGATCATTGAGCATTGTGAGATAGGGAAGGGGGTAATTTAACAGGGGGTGTAGAAATTTGTAAATGTTTTTTCATGTTGATTTGAAATATGTATAGAAGGGAGTGTTTATCTTGTCCTAAGGTTTAAAAAAAGGTATAGTTTGCTCATACCTGCAACCTTTTGTGTTTAAACTACAAACCAAAATTTGTTCCAGTCCTCATGGGATTAAATATTTACAACGATCCGTTTGTTTCAATTGGTATTCAAATTGTTATTATGGTAAAATGTTAAAACAGAAAAATAAAAACATTTACCTCATGTCAACTCATTGCTAAGGTATCTACCAGAGACCTAATTTACAACCCCCATAGCCCCCCGTGGACCTTCTCCATCCTTATTTCCCCCCTTAGTTTATACCACAAATGTCCAACAAAGTTTGCACTATAGTTTGACATTAAATCAAACCGAATGACGAATTGAGAGGCCCATTGTGAAATAAAATCTTTGCATTCGTAAATTGTTTACCACCACCCCCAGGATGACCTTGACCATTTTAGAACTTGAATGTGTTAAACAGTGAATGTCCTTAAAGATATAGCAACTATACCTTTTTTTACATCCATGGACCAGATGAACATGACAATACACCTGTTTAACCATTATAAGCATTTACAAATTTTAACCCCCTGTTTTAATTTAACCCCCTACCCTATCTCAAATATGCTCCACAGGGATCCAAGTGGCATCAATTCCAGATTTAGATTCAGTAGGTCAAAATCTTGCCTAGAAACCATCAAAATAGTTTGGTGTGGACTCTTGCGCAGGTCCACCTGCAAGGTTCTTTGGGCCGAGCAACGCAGAACTAAAGTTATAATGCCAAATGTGTAATGAAATCGAGTGGGGGCCCTTTCTTCTTTTGCACTAAAGGAAGTTGCATGAGAAATACTATATGCCTTGATATAAAGTTATACTCTACACATCTATTTTGGTTTTATATTTTTGGTACTAGCAGCATATCAATGAATATACAGCAGATTTTATAAATGGCTGACGAATGGAATCAAGTTCAAACGCTTTATCCTTTATTTTCTTTATCGGTCCATCTAACAATAAATTGCCACCAGAAGATGAAAAGAATATATGATCGTCATGACTAAACATTTTGTCATCAAATAATATTTGACAATATGCAAAATAACCGTTATTATCTGTATGAATTTGAGTGCTTTTAAGAATCACTGTATAGCCTCGAAGCAAGCTTCTATACTGAAAGGTGTGGTCCACCAAACCAATAAAATTGATGAATATGTGGACGTATAGATTAGTATAATTATAACGTTCTCTAATTATGCCAAATGCAAACCGGATGCAAACATTGGATAGTGAACCAAACAAAAATGAAAAACTTAAAAACACAGGTGAGCAAAAAGGCTATAATATTGACTAATTTTGTGGTACCCCTTAGACGATTAGCCAGAGAAAAGTTTGTCTCAGAAGACCGCGCGCAATTTTTGTTTCAAATTGGTATTTTAAGCGCATTAATTTTTTTTTTTTTAGGTTTTTGCTCCACTTGAAAAGATTTTTGTTTAATAAGGTTTTTTAGAAAAAATGCATTTTAAGTTTTTTAACTTTTTTAATTTTTCACATTTCTTCTTCTCTTCAAACTTGGTGTTGTTTGTTGTTGATTGTTGTTTGTTTTGCCTTATTCTGGTATAACCAACAGCAGCTCGGAAACCCTTCGCCATCAGCACAGAGCCCTCGGAACCCGGGAGTCTTCCAACGCTGGAACCTCCACAGGAGAATTGCGTGCAAAACAAAATAACGTACACCTGAGCTGTGTAATCGAGCTCTAAGAGATTATAATGTATATTCGTGTACAAGGTGCTTAATAAAAGCCATACGAATAGTTTATATCCTTAGCGCTCGGTTGCATCAAAGAATATGATGAAAAAACATCCAATGAAAAGATACTGAACATCAACCACATTAGCAAATTATTGTGCATGATCCACGGTTTGGATTGCCATTTTGTGTACAGATTTAGTCATATATTTTTACACTGTGATAACCCGTTATTACAACAAATGAAAGGCAAACCTAGTGCATTAGGTGAAGGGCTTCATTGCTATTCGTATACCATAATATGTACTGATCATGAAATTCCCTATAACTATTTTATATACCTAAACTTTGGCACTTTTTCCTTTCAGAATCAACATATCATACATCTCAACGGCAGATGTTTGGACTTTGCCGCAAAGGATGGTGGGAAATTTCAACCAACTCTGAACATATGTGATCCTAAAAGAGACTCTCAGAAATGGGCCTTGGATATGGTGCAGTGGTGATTTCCCTCATGAGATATCTAGAACACTACGAGGCACACGTTACGAGCAAATCTATTTCAGAGGTTTTGCCTGTTTTATGCAGAAACTGTCTGGTAATGAGAAAATGCGGCAACTGATTAAAAAAACCGCACATGTATGCAAATTAGCGCTATTAGAGACTAGTACAACTGAAACTAGGCTTTGCTGTTTCTTTTATTCAGTTGTTGTCTCCACATCAAGGCTAGCTGTGAATTCTTCAATTCAACAATTACGAAAAATACAGACATTGCCGTAAATTCCAACCTCGTTCATAATTAATTAGACAGTTTGTCCGATAGAGAACGAAAACCAAGAAAGATTAGCCACGCTTAGAGTCTAAGAGAGTTTGATCTTTCTCACACTTCCAGAGCATTTTCAAAACAAACCAATCAACAATGAATCGCATCAAGGTTTTTCGTAGGAAGATGCCCTATTAATAGGCACTATTCTATAGAGCATGATATAACTCAAAACTTAGATAAATTACGTTAATTATTAATGTTAATGTAGTGATTTTGATATTTTGGTCTCAAAGTGTATAATCGTTCAACCGCATACTATGGCACACTAGAGCGAAAATAAAACTTGTAAAACGCACGGCGAGTATGAAAAACACACGGGCGAATTTGTATAACAAACAAACTTTGGAACAAACTTTGCAAACTCGCTGCACGCTGGGGTTGAAACAAACTTTACACTCGCCGCGGTTGGTACAAACTTTACAACTTATTCACTTGTAGGTAACTTGGAAGATGATGCTCTTTGCTGAGCATTAATTATGCTTAGTTTGGGTAGGAAAGATCACTCTTCTCGTAATAGAGTTACGTCTTGCCTTGCGAATGGTCCTCAACATTTAACATTACAGCGAGAAGCAGTGTTATGACCACACATTACCTTATCTAGCCTTGCTCTATTAATTAAGGTGCCAGTTTTGTTATAATTAAAAAGTAAAATTCGGGCAAAATTGACTGTGAGGGCGAACTTTACTATGTGATCCAGGTCTCCTGTATTGAGACTTGAATTTGTCAGCTACGACTTCAATGGTGATGAGGGCACCCGACCAGATTGTCAGCTGAATGGGGTTTGCTCTTAAACGCCTGAGTGCTACCATTTTCGGCACATTAGCCACCTATTTGGTTGGATGTGAACTACTTATGGACCTGAGCTGACATTATTTGGATGGAATCCTTAAGCTATTTGGTTTGAAATTATTCACAACCGTACTGTGCCACTCCATCTGTTGAAAAGCAAGATAGAAAGTTAGGACAATCAGTATGAATTCTAAACAAAACCGTAGTAACTGTTATTCCATATCAACATAGTTAAAAAAGCAATTAGCACAGTAGAACAAGGTATTAATTAAAGGGACATTTCGTGATCCACAGCTCCCCCGACTTACCTAAAAAAAGTTGCGATTCTTATATCATTTTTTGTTTAATAACCTCTGACAAACGCAGGCATAAAAACTAATGGATCAAATTAACAATTTTGCCAGTTCTATGAATCTTACTCTTAAGCCAACCAAGTGTAAATCTATTTCTATTTGGAGCGGTGCACCTGCTGAAACTTCTTTAATGATCGGCGATAATATTTTAAGCACTCTCAAAGTCGCTCCTGAAAGGTTTCTTGGTTGTAAGATCACATTTAAAGGTAAAACTAAAGATACTTATGATATGATATGTACTAAACTCTCAGACTAACTAAAGATACTTATGATATGATATGTACTAAACTCTCACACTACATTTCAAACATAGATAGCTTTGTCATTCGCAATGAATACAAGCTACGGGCAATCTAAAAAATTACAGTGAAATTTACCGGAAAATCCTGTAAAAAATTACAGTATTTGGCTGTTGGAAATACAGGAAAGTACTGTAAATTTTATGTCCAATATTTCAGGCCTATAATGACAAAATTTAAAAAATGAAGCCTTTATTCGAATTTTAATGAGTAACAACATTATTGTACACAGATGAATCTTCAATTATACGATTAAGTACTAAAATTTACAGGGAAAAAAATACTGTAAATTACAGGAAATTCTGGCAGCAATTCTGCCAACAAAACCCCGTAACATAACAACAGCTTTTACAGATTTTCATTCAAATTTACTGTATATTTTACAGTTTGATGTAATACATTGTACAAGAAACTGTCAATTTTACAGTATATGCACTGCAAAAAATTGTGGATAGGCCTACTAAGTTAGGGTGTTCGTCAGTGCTTTTTTACTTTACACACGTTCACAATCTCTGTAATAACTCACCAAATATAAGCTAATATACATGTTTTTGAGTGTTTCGATTAAATCAATGTTTACAGTATACTGTAAATTTTACGGTAATTTGTTGGCAGAATTGCTTCCAGGATTTTACTGTAAAATTTATAGTATTTTTTACAGTGGGTTAATTTGCAATATGTATTGCCCTCTTTGAGGTACATTTCGACTGTTCATGAGCTCACTGACACACAGCTTGAGCACTTAGATCATATGCACACGAACGTTATTAAGTCGTACCTTTGCCTGACACCTCACACCTACCCCTGCTTTCATTCATAGCCCATATGGCCTAGCTATCCCTAATAGATCCGATGTGTACCTTGAATCTCACTCTCTTGCTTTCGCCAGGTGTATGATAAAGGCTGATGATCGTGTTCTCCATACCATTCATTCCACAATGTCAAGAGAATGCCTATGGAAACGGAAGATGGCAAAAAATGGGATTGGCAAATGGAAGGAAAACTTTGAGATCGCTATTGAATCCTGTGCCAATGAAGCAATTCCAAAAGGAAGAAAGTTAAGAAACAAGTCAAAAACCTTATCATTACCCAGCGGAAGGACTTCTGGAGAGAATATATTCTTCCACTTGTCTATCAAGGGAATCTTCTTAAACTCATTGAGTCGGAACAAATTGATCTTAATTGGAAATCTATTATTTATGACCTTCCTAGGGGCGTCCTGAGTTTTGCAGTACGGGCATCTATTGAATATCTGCCTACTTTTACAAATCTCAAAACATGGGGGTAAAGGACAAATACTAAATGTAATTTTTGTGGCAATAAAGAAACTCTACACCATAATCTTAATAATTGCTCCACATTCCTCACCCAAGGGAGATATGCATGGAGGCACAATTCCACGTTAGCGGCCATTGCCAAACATCTCAATGGCAGTCTTCCTGCTGATGCAGCGGTGAAAATCTATGCTGATATACCGGTGTAAACAGGCGGTGAAGGTCATTAATTTCAGCAATTCGGTCAACAGCCACCACTTCTTGACAGGCAACACAATTTTGTTTATGCACATGCGCATTATCAATTAAGTTGCTAAAGAGAGCGCGTGGCTCTTCAATCAGCTATTAAAAAACTACGCGCGAGTACGATCTTCACACGCTTTTCCGCAAAGTCTCAGGCGTTGTAAACGCCCTGCTTCATGCTTGCTCGGGCATTGATTGTATGTAAACAATAACATACATCATCTATCAAGTTCCAATTATCTTGACTTTTATGATTTGAGCATCACAAAAATTAGTGGGGAATGGGAATTTGGACGATTTAATCTCATGTTCATCTGATTTAGATAAGTTTGGCAGCATATTTATAATTTTAGAAGATTGAGGCCATGTAAACAAATCATGGTATCTGGGATCATTCAAACTATAGTATGCAGTATGGAGATAATTAATAATAATAATAATAATAATAACAATCTTGATATAGCGCCTAATGGGGCCCCCCCCCAAGGGAAGGCCTCTAGGCGCTGCACAAAAAAAAAAGAATAAAATTCTAATGTTAAAACAACAATTATATAATCAATAGTACACATTTCAAAATAACTTTAAATTTAAGTAAACAAACTCTAAATATTATTGTGACCAAAGATAGAAGAAGAAGACAACACCAGTTGCCTCCCATACAAGGAACATATGGGATACCTGAATCGTCAGCTGTGAGGATCTGTGTGTATGTACCCCCACAGCGACATCGTTAAGTCGCTCTTCTGGATTCAGTGCCTCTAGCCCTACCTAAACTGATGAAAACAAACTATTCCTGGCAACTGGATTGGTGAAGGTAGAGAATAGAAAAGGAAAGGGAAAAAAAAAACTCACAGAATTATAATTAGTGATTGGACTGCCCTCAGACAGATCCTTATCATCAGAGCCAAAATGTTGTGTAAATAGGAATGTCTTGAGATGTGACTTGAAAATAGTTGCTGACTGAGCTAAGAAGCGGATACTGTTAGGGAGTTTTCACAATGTGCTGCTGCGTAAGCAAAAGATCATAACCATAGAACTTAGTTGAGGGTTGGCTAATTACTCGCTGGGAGCAAGAAGATATCTCAAGGTTCTCGGTGGTGAAGACAGCTGGATGAGTAAGAGCTATAGGCAGGTGACATGCTGTGGATGCCTTATAGGTGAGAAGTAGGAATTAAAAACTGCCCTTGTTAAATTGGAAGCCAATGTAGGTGGTAGAGAGCTGGTGTGATATGGTCTCGTCGACGGGCTTTTAAGGACAAGACGGGCAGCTGCATTTTGACTCGCTGAATCTTGCGTTCAATTCTCTTTCATGGGCGGCCATAAAGCAAGGAATTGCAGGAATCGAGCCTAGATGTAACAAAGGCGTGGACCAATATGATGTAGATTTTTCATCCAGGTACGGTCGAAAATGCACAATTTTCCTTATTGAGAGCCAAGCAGCTTTGCATAAGATGTTAACATGATTGATCAATTCTTGTGATGAGTCTAGATGACACCCAAGGTCCGTGCTTCAGCTGGGATTTATAACAGAATTTGCCAATGATCATAGTGCTGAAGAGTTGCTAGCCGATATGATTAAAATGACCGGAGCGAAAGTTAAACATCTCCGTCTTTTGTCATTAATATCAGCTTGTTGGAGTTACACCAGGATCTGATGTTTGCAATGCATGTTTCAATCTTTTTTATGGCTGCTTCACGTCCCGAGGGTGGAAGTCAGGTAGAGCTGGGTGTCATCCAGCGTAAACAACAAATGAAGCCGTGGCAGTGAGATCCTGTAGTGGGGCACTAAACAGATGAATTCAATCGGTCCAGTAACCGAGCCCTATGGGACTCCACAATCTACCCCCACAGGATATGAAGAGCACCCTCTGACTGATATAGATGGTGCGCGCCATCTGGGTATGACGAGAACCAACTTAATGAGTTTTCCAGTTATCCATACCGTTCAGTTAGACGGGTTAGGAGTTGTTTGTGGTCTATGGTGTCGAAGGCGGAGCTGAAGTCCAGTAACACCAGTACAGCCTCTTTTTGTTTGTCAATTTCGAGCAGTCAAAATGTCTTTCTGCACCCGTAACAGAGAAGTCTCAGTACTGTGATATGGCCGGTATGACGACTGCATGGAGCATGGAAATCATTATCGATGAGGTAAGTCTGCAATGATTCACTGCTACTCTTTTCAATCACCTTTCCAAGAAATGGCAGATTAGATATAGGGCGAAAATTTGAGGGATGTTGGTGTCCAACCAGAATTCTTCAGCAGCGGGATGACAGATGCATTGCTTGAGAAACGTGGGAAATACGCCGAAGAACAAGTAAGAGTTGACAATCCTTGTTATGATGGTAACAGCCATACCAAATCAGATAAGACATAGGTTTTAAGAGACCAGCTGGCAAAGGGTCTAAGGAGCAGGACTTAACGATGCTGATTTGATGGATATCAACACCTCCTCTTAAGACACTGTAGAAAAGTAGTGAAGGTGCCTTGGCATGACTCTGTTAGTTCAAGAGACATTGAGGCAGTAAGTATTATGGTAGGACTGTTACGCAGTTCTTGATCTGCTTGTTAGAAATTTTTTCCGCAAAACTGTCAGCAAGATCTTTTGGTCATTCATGGGCAGGCAGCGGTGTTCCACTCTGGGAGAAAGTTAAAACTTACTGACTACACGGAAAAGGTAACGTTGATAACATGTAGCAATCTGGTTGTTGTGATAATCAGTCTGGCTTAGACAGAGAGCGTTGTATATAGAGCACTGATCTTTGTAAGACTCTTTGAATACTGTGAGCCCAGTCTGTGAACTATTGCGCTCCAGCCGACGCCGTTCCTTCTTTCAGCACGAAGAACATCTGTGTACCAAGGTGCAGGAGGACAACCCCCCCCCCCCCCCCCCCCCCCCACCAGAACGACGATCGATTTACGAGTGTAGCATGTTCATCAAGGTCTTAGATAAGATGTTATTATATTCATTAACTAGAGAATCACACTCAGAATCTGAAGCAAACAAAGAAGTGGCAGATCGTATATCAGAGCGAAAGATGTCTCTTTGATGTTGCCGAATTTTCCGAGGTCTGCATGGTTAATGCACGGTTAGTGTCGGTTGATTTGGATGAAGCACTTACACGTCGTGGTCAGACGGCAAGTGACTATGAGTTGAAATATGGTCACAAAAATTGTCTTGCTTCCAAGTTATTAGTAAATCCAGAGTGTGGTTCCCGATGAGTGGGCCAACAACTAGTGTTCAAGTAATGCAGATCTAGAATATTGCGGAAGGATTGAGCCTCACTATCATCAGCAACGTCAACATGTACATTTAAGGCTCCAGTTAGGAGCAAATGGCCATTACCAACTGTCAAAGTAGCAAGAAGAGAGAAGAATTCATATTAGAAACATGATGAGGTGAATTTATTTTTGTCAGACTTGATGTGTAGATTGAATAAGTTGGATGGAGGTAGAAGGTGATGATATTGTGAAAATTCATATATTCAATGGAGTTAAACTCGCAGGTCTCGTGTATCCTTACATGGAGACCAGCCCTACGAGAAGAGCTGTACTCCACTTCTTCTATGATGACGGTGAGAATGATGAAGCTTATAATTTGGAAGTATTCTGGATATCGGCAATGGCTACATCATCTCTGCTATCTCCAGTCAGCCAGATTCGGTGATGGCAAAGATATCCAACTGATTTCTGATGACGAAGTCATCACAATGAGGCAGATTTGTTTTTATGCCTTGATAGAACTGGCATTCCAGGTAGCAAAGCGTACTTCATTTTGGTAGATTGTTAACTATGTACTTTAATTAGTACTTTATTTTATGTGTTACTGATTCGCACTGTTGATTTTCGATGCAAGTCCTCGTACCAATCCTACGTTTTTTGTTGGCTTGCACCACAGGCTTCCACGGAAATGGAAAGCACCCATGGTAGCAAATTGATGGTATAACAGCACAGAAAAAATATTCACAAAATTCACAAAGCAATTTTTAGTGTCTTATACTATGGATGCCACAGATGTGCAGTGTTCTGCAGTTCGTGATCAGCGCACACAAATGGACTAAATGAAATTTAAAAACAATTGTGCACAATTTAGTTCACCCCGGCCATGGTTACAGGGGTAGTGAGATATCTGTGACCCAGGCCATATGATCCACCCTGCAAGGAAGGTTTGTGAGTCAGTTCAGATAATCTCGGGACCAGAGGGTATATGGCTGATTGAGTTAAAAATTCGACATTAAAATAAACAACTTATCAAGTTACTAAATTACATATGTAAATTACATAATAAAAAAAATCAGCAATGATGATGGAAGTACACAAGCAAACAACTAACCCAGATGTGTGTTGTAGTTTGTTGAATGTAGAGTCCACTGGGTTTCAATTGAGTCCGAGTCCAGAAGGTCTGAGTCTGAGTCGAATCCGAGTCCATGCATGGGGCCCTGAGGTTCGAGCCATGGGACCCGAGTCCGAGTCCACCGAGCATGCGTCCAAGTCTGAGTGACTCGAACTCGCAGAGTGAGTCCGGACGAGTCCTGCTGTCTAAAACTCCACATCGTAGTGCGTCACGCCCCGCGTCAAATCTGCAACCGATTGGTCAAAATCGTGTAATACAGGCCTTAGAAGAAACAATGAGCGGAATGTTCAGACAACCAGATGTCCTGTTCACACAGGAAATATAAGACCGAAAACAATACATTGGGGCTATCTAACGGGCACCAGACTGCACATGCATGTGGTATTCCAAGATCCAGATGTGTGTGAACGTGCGTGGACTGTCTGCACGATGCACATTTCATGCCGTTACAGCATGATTGTTGCGACTAATCAAATCTATCGCGTAAGTGCGTGCACGTCAGGGCGTAATGGAAGCGCGCGTTATTAGGCGTGACACTGTGTGATGCAATAGAAACAGTAAACCACGATAGAAGGTGATTCCTATCGTGTTCCTATCCGCACTCCCTATATTTCGATCTTAAATTTGACGGGTGAGACCTGTGACGTGTTAGGTTTGACCCTAGAAACGCACGCGATGGCCTTTCCATTGCAACACGCACGTTAATAAAGGCAGCACAATCGAGATGCTAAAGCGAATGCAGCGTCACGTCATTACTTAACGTCACCCTCAATGACTCAAGACGGAAAGAGTATAATGCTTGGCTGTGCAGTGGTGCATACTCCTATGTATGTACACCATGCAAGCCACGTCCACATTGATCCGCCGTGTAGATAGCTATGCACCACAGCATCATAAATTCGATTTTGCGACGCCGTATGTCGAGTTTTGCGACCCCGTGTGTCGAGGTTTGAATGTGGTCGAACAGTTTTGCGACGCCGGTATCGTTTTGCGACGCCGTATGTCGAGTTTTGCCGACGCCGTGTGTCGATTTTGTATGTGGTCGAGTTTTCGACGCCATGTGTGGTCGAGTTTTGCGACCGCCGTGGTGGACGAGTTTGGACGGTATGTGGCCGAGTTTTGGACGGTAGGTGGCCTAGGTTTGGACGGTATGTGCCAGAGTTTTTTCCGGTATGTGGCGAGTTTTTGACGATATGTGGCGGAGTTTTGGGCGGTATGTGCCGAGTTTTTCGCGGTATGGCGATTTTGGGGGATGGTATGGTGGCCGAGTTGGACGGTATGTGTCCGAGTTTTGTGTTTTTAGAGTTTTGGTGATTTCCACATTGATGTCATATTTGTCATTTTATATGTTGATGATCTAATGTTGATTTATTTTTGAATATGAATTATATAGTTTGATTTTATACAGTTATGCATCCCATTACGTTTTAATGACATTATGACATATTTTTTTCAATAAATTTTTTTTTTTTTTTTTTTTTTTAATTTTAAAAACAATCTATTTTTCTTTTATTTCTAATTGTTTCCTTTTACCAAAAATGCAACATTAGAATTTTGGACAGTAATAACTTTAAGATGAATAAAAAATAGTAATATTATTGGCCCACTATAGTCTTTCAACCCTAAAATGGTCAAATCTACATGTATGATGACCAAGGTATCAATGGTATAATGCAAAGGAGTTACATGTCGGTTTAGACACTGATTTTTTAAACCAGCATTTTTTGGCCGGTTACACTGATGGCAGTTTCTATATTTATTTCCTTTATTTTGAGAATATGTCGGTACCTTTTCCTTTTGCTTACTCCTTCTAACCTTAGTTAAAAGAATCCAGAAAATAGATTTTGATAGAAAGATTAGTACGATATTAAAATGCTGAATAGCCAGTAACTTTAACCTCGTCTTCCTCAGGTATTTTTCGTAACGGCTTCCTAAGGGGGTGGGTTAACACCCTCTGAACTTGGCATTGAGAGGGACTATGGTATTTGATGTTTTCGTTAGTAGGGTCTCCTTTATCCATTGATACCAAAATCATGAAAATCGGTCTATGAATGACGTCACAATGACGTTTTAACGCATAGCGGATTTCAGGAAATTAGGCCAACTTGGGAAAATTGATTTTTTCGATACAAAAAGTTCCAAATATCGGAATTTAACCAGGTTTTTTGCTTCTAAAGAAGGGAAATGATGATTACACATGCCCTGCAAGTTTAACCACCATAAACTGAAGATATTTGTCAAATTGGCGACTTAAAAATTTCCGAGGTGGACAACCACCCCCCCCCAACCTCCGGACTTGACGGCTCACCTACCCTTAGGAGTGTTAGGGGTACCCCCAAACAGTTTTCGCCAAATGACGGCAAAGGATGTAATTGAAATTACCCAGGTTGCCTTATGTCGCGTCGCGTTACTTTGAGTTTTGGCGGAAAAAATCGTTAGGGGTTTTGAGGAAGGATTGAGCCACGGCATCAGCAAAGTCAACATGTACATTTAGTCCCAGTAGTGAGCAAATGGCCATTACCAAATGTCAAAGTAGCAAGAAGAGAGGAGAATTCATCTGAAAACATGATGAGATGAATTTATTTCTTGTCAGACTTGAGTTGTAGATTCGAATAGTTGGAAGGAGGTAGGAGGTGATGATATTGTGACATCATATATTCCATGGGTTAAACTCGCAGGTCTCGTTTATCCTTACAGGGGAGACATTCACTAACGAGAATAGCTAGTACCTCCCCCCTTAATGATGGACGGTGAGAAAATGATGAAGCTATCATGAGGTAAAGTATTATGGATATCGGCAATGGCTACATCATCTCTATCTCCAGTCAGCCAAGAGTCGGTGTTGATGGCAAAGATATCCAACTGATTGATGATGAAGAGTTCACACAATGCCCTGAGATTTTTTTATGCCTGATAGACTGGCATTCCAGGTAGCAAAAGCGATTCATTTGGGTTAAGAGTGTTAACTATTGTACTTTAATTAAGTTAAGTTTATTATTGTGTTACCTGATCGGACACTGTTGATTTTCTGATGCAAGTCCTCGTAGCAATCCTACTTTTTTTGTGCTTGCCACCACGGCTTCCACGGAATTGAAATGCCCAATGGTAGCAATTGCTGGTAATACAGCAAATAATAAAAATTACAGAATTTCACAAGCAAATTTAGTGATATTATACTTATGGATGCCAACAGATGTGCAGTGTTCTGCAGTTCGTGATCAGCGCACCCAATGATCTAAATTGAAATTTAAAACCAAATTGTGCACACTTTCAAGTTCACCACGGCCATGGTTATCCAGGGGTAGGTTAGATATCTGGCTGACCCAGCCAATTGGGTCCACCCTGCAGAAGGTTTGTGAGTCAGTTCGATAATCTCGGACCAGAGGTAAGATGCTGACTGATTACACATAGACAATTAAATATTACACAACTTATCAAGTTACTAAATTGAACTAGTTAATTACATAATAAAAAATCAGCTAATGATGATGTGAAGTACCCAGCGCACAACAACTACCCCTAGTCGTGTGTGTGTTGTAGTTTGTGAATGTCCAGAGTCCACTGGTTCAATTAGTCCGAGTCCCAGCTCTGAGTCTCGTCGCTCCGATCCATGGCATGGGGTCCCTGAGGTGCGAGTCCATGGGCCCCGAGTCCGAGTCCACCGAGCATGAGTCCAGTCTGAGTGACTCGGACTCGCCAATTGGTAGTCCGGACGAGTCCTGCGAATGACGTCACCATGACGTTTTAACGCATCGCGGATTTCAGCGAAATATAGGCCACCATTGGGGAAAATTGATTTTTTTCCGAAAAAAAATTCAAATATCGGAATTTTTAACCTGGTTTTTGCTTAAACAAAGGGAACTGATGATTTACACATGCTCTGCAAGTTTCAACACCATAAACATGAGATATTTGTCAAAATGGCGACTTAAAAAAATTTCCGAGGTGACAACCACCCCCCCCCCCCACCTCCGTGACTTTGACGGCTCACCCTACCCTTAGGAGTGTTTATGGGTACCCGCCCAAAATGTTTTCGCCAAAATGACGGCAAAGGATGTAATTGAAATTACCACGGTGCTCTATGTCCGCGTCCGCTTTACTTTGCGTTTTGCGGAAAAAATCTTTAGGGGTGGCGTAACCCCCCCCCCCTTAGGAAGACGAGGGTTAGTACATGACTTTTTATAAATAGAGCCTCCCCTTGTCGCCACTTTCAATTTTCCATCTATATTATGTTTTTATTTTTATCAGTCTTCCTCTTTTGTTTTCTTCTCTACGCCCTCTTCTCCCCTTTTGATTTTTCCCGTGATCAAGTTTCTTTTTGTTTCCTCCCCTTTCCCTCCCTCTCCCTCTCTTTCCTTTTTTTTTCACCTCTCCTCTTTCGGGCTCCTTTCTTTCCCTTCATTTCTTTATCTTCCCCGTTTTTACTTTTCACCCTGAAATGCATTGGAGTGTACAAGAGACGCAAAAATAATCTCTACTTCGTGTCTCCACCGGTAACGCTGATAGAAATAAAATCGTGCACAAACCAGATAAAATTCGTCCATAGTGCATAACATAAATAATGAATAAATTGCGCGTCGCCCGTGTAAGGTCAAGGCCGCACAACACGAAACAAGCAAACCACCAAATAATCCTTCCACACGTGGTTTCTCAAAAAGTTGGGGCTGATTTCAGAACAGTAAATTATATAAGATTGGTACTTTGCGAGATAAATCTGTGGTAGCTCCCCCTCTTAATTTTATTACAAAGTTGATACTCTGTGTAGCTTCCCATCTTAAGTTTTATACAGTGATTTAATTGTCTATAATCATATTAACAAAATCAACTTTAGATCATCAACATCCTCAATAATGACTAATAATTCAATGTGGAAATAAGCTCTAAAAAACACAAAACTCGGCCACATACCGTCCAAAACTCGGCCACATACCGTCCAAAACTCGGCCACCTACCGGAAAACTCGGCCACAATACCGTCCAAAACTCGGCCACAATTCGTCCAAAACTCGCCACATACCGGACACTCGCACATACCGTCCAAAACTCGGCCACATATCGTCCACAACTCGGCCACATACCGAAAAACTCGGCCACATACTGTCCAAAACTCGGCCACACTGCGTCGCAAAACTCGACCACACGCCGTCGCAAAACTCGACACATACAAACCTCGACACCCGGGTTCGCAAACTCGACATACGGCGTTCGCAAAACTCGATACACTGCGTCGCAAAACTCGGCCACATACAAAACTCGACACCCATGGCGCACAAAACTCGACATACGGTGTCGCAAAACTCGCATTTATTACTGCTGTGGCTTGCCATAATAGCCCTCAGTAAGTGAAGTGTGAGCATATAGGACATTTTTGACAGAAACACATTATCAAAAGAAAAATGGGTATTGTACTACTTTGAACTAGTAAGTACCTATATCCCGGTGCTCGACCCATATGACTTATGCGCAAGCGTCCACCAATTGTTTTTTGGTGTTTTCTAGGCAACATTGACCTGCTGATTCCACATCTGGATGATGCCACTTTGGCATCATTGACCATTGTGAGATCGGGAAGGGGTAATGAACATGGGTAAAATTTGTAAATGTTTCTTGGATTGAATATGTATAGACGTGTTTATATTGTCCTAAGTTGAAAAAAAAAGGTATAGTTTGCTATACCTGCACCTTTTTGTGTGACACTACCGACCCAAATGTGTTCAAGTTCCTCGTGGGATAAATATTTACAACGATCTCGATTTGTTTCAAATTGGTTTCCAATTGTTCTTATGGGAATTTTACAAACAGAAATAACTTTACCTCATGTCATCATTGCTAAGTATCTAACAGAGATAAAATGATTAACCCCAATAGACCCTGTGGACCTTCTCCATTATTTCCCCCGTATTGATACACACCAAATGTACAACAAAGGTGTACTATATTTGACATTAATATCAAACAGAATGAAGAAGAATTAGAGCCCATTTGAAAAGAATGTGCATTCTAAATGTTTACCCAGGATGACCTTGGAAACCATTTTAGACTTGATGTGTTAAAAGAAAGTCTAGATTGCAAAACTATACCTTTTGTTAATCCAAGGACCGATGAACATGACTATACACCTTTTTAACCCATTATGAAGCATTTACAAATTTTACCCCTGTTTAATTTACCCCCTACCCTATCTAAAAAAATGCCTCCAAGGATGCAAAGTTGGCATCCAGTCAGAATTTAGATTTAGTAGGTCAATCTTGCCTCGAAACCATCAAAATATTTTGTGTGGACTCTTGAGCAAGGTCAATGCAAGGTCTTTGGGCCGAGCACCAGACTATATGTTTACAATCACGGACAATACGCAATACGTGATCATCAAAATCATCCGTGCATGCCAGCTTAGCCCAGCCTTGCTTCAAATACAAAATCGCAACTAACCGGCTGGGCTCGGCAATGGGTGACGGGCTATAATATACTAGTCCCTCTCTGTAAACAAAACATCCACTACGCTTCTGTACTATTCCATGGCAAACAAACTACTTGTGTCTGTGCGGAAGAGATGAAGGTTAACGGCAATTTAAACTAAAATCCCTAAAAAATATTCAAATTTCAAGTGCTTTTTGCCTTTGAAAATTTCTTCATCCAACATCTTTTGTTGGATGAGAAAAGTTGCTCAACAATAGCGTTTCTAGGGCTATATGCCAAAGGTGTAGAGGTCTGTTTTGTAGATTAAATGTAATTTGGTTGGCCAAGTGAATCGATTTTCGCGGATATGTCGCCATTGGGCTAACGTATATTTCGCAACCTCTAAAATCCCAACTTCAGTGTACGAAACATTAATGACCTTCACGCGCCTGGTTGTAAATGAAGAGTGTCCCCCATGCAGAGTGCCTAGCTACCATAGCAACATGTAACGGAATAAACCGTGACATGTATAAACAACTCGTCATGGATAACACAACTAGACAGCTGGTGGTAGGACACTCAGTCCCCACGGACACTGTATTTATGACACGGGTTCTACAATCATGGTAGTAACCATCCACCAAAATATCCTTCCAACCAGTCAACGTCCTTGAGCTTCTTATTATTGACAATGCTCAGAAACGCATTCATGCAAGTTGAACTTAACATTCCATTCGAGATGAATTACCTCTGTCCATAATCGCAGAGACTGAAAGTATCAGCTCCCTATTCAGACATAAATCTGGTGATTAATAGTTGTGTTCGTTAGCTGTATTGAAATTGGGTCCCTTGGGCTAATTACTAAACGAAAACAATGACAGGGGGCGGGAAATATTTAGTTATTGGGTCCAAACCTGTTGGTCCAAACCAGAAATATGTTTATCACTATATTTCTAAAACATCGCTCATGTGCAGTTTATGTATTTGGACATGCAAGACAAGAGCCACTTGGGAGGAGTGTCCTTATCTTAAGATCTATGCCAGTCTATCAACACTCCTCCAGAGAAGGCTGTGTTCTTTGCAGTATAGTTTTTTTTTTAATATCTTCCTGCTGGTATCAAGTTTTAAACCTCTATTGTATTTTAATTGTATTGTGTTATTATCTTGTGTATTAGGTTTTTTCCTGTATAGAATGGGTCTGCCCATTCTGCATCCTGGAATATTTGTACAGTCTTTTTTTAATATTAATAAAGAATAGTACGTGTAGCTAATCAAACGTGCAAATTCGATTTACTCTGGAAGAAATTCGTAATTTTGTATTTTCTGTCCGTATTGGATAGAAATTACAACGCAGTGGCTTATCATGGACATCGTGATGCACACATTTGCTCATAACATCAAGACGCATCATCAAAATCAACTGGATTTTTGGAAATAATCTTTTCTCGATGATACCAAGTGAACCATAAACAAAATTGAAGATGCCAGAATCACGAAATGCATCTTTAAAGAAATATGATCTTTATTTCAAAGGTACGTCAAATATAGACATTATTTCTGATATTGTGTAGTGGCTTGTTCTTTTAACATGCAAAACCAAAATGAATCTTGTACTAGTACCATGCACGAGATCTCACCTGCCTTTAGATGTACATTTGCAAATATTTTATTTTCAAAAGCCCCCCCAAATAGATTTCTTAAATTAAACTTTGAATACTACTTCAAGTGTCAACTAGATGATTCTTTGTGTGAATTAGGCAGCCACTAACGACATAAGCTAAAACTTTTCACATCAATTTCTTTGGGGGTGACACCAACACAGAGGTCAGAACTATACCTCTTTATTTTCCGTAGACTTGTGTGGTTTAAAAAGCGACCAAATACCTTTTTTATCTTGGCTATAACTCAAAACTAAGTCTGTGACAGGCCAAGAAAAAAAAAAACAAGTTTGTCGGTACAAGACCGCGCGCATTAGGTTTAACATTGGTTTTTGACCGCATATTTTTTTTTTTTTAGGTTTTACTCACTTTAAATTTTTTTTTTAAAAATTTCAGAAAAAAAAATGAAAATTTGGCCGCGAAGCGGCCGAAAAATTGAAAAGGTGGGCCAAAAATGCATTAAAAAAAAGAAAAGAAAAACCGCATTTCGCATTAGCATTTTTCTAAAAAAAAAAAAAAAAGCGCATTTCGCATTAGCATTTTTCACATTTCTTCTGAGACAAACTTGTTTTTTTTTTTGGCCACATCCTCTTTTTATTCAGATTCCTGATCAGCACCTTTGAAAATACGTAAATTATTTTTGGGTAGAAAACTGAAGTCCATCGTAATTAAATAAAACGGATTCTTTTTAGGAATAGTTTAGCTTTCCTGATATTTGTACTTTGTAGTCAGGTAGCCATGGTCCAACTTATGGCTGACCGTAAAATTGAGTATGGACGCAATTTTTCTGCTGAAAATGATAGATAAGGGTGTGTAGAATAAGAATTTGAATTTGAAGTATGACTTAATGTTGAAAGTGCCATACACTTGTTCATTGGATCCTATAGTATATCTAGTAACTCCATAGTTTGATAATATAGGGTTGAATAGATAATTATCATTTATGTCGTACGCCATCTGGATTCTTCAAAAAATGCTCAAGGATGCCCAGGTGCACCCGGCAGATTCTTATTCTACACACCCTAATCTATCATTTTCAGCAAAAAAATTGTGTCCATACTCAACTTTACGGTCACATGAAGGTTCTACCTGACTATTGTGTTATTGTGGGATCGAGTTCATTTGTCTTTTGGTTGATGTTGTCTTGATGGTCCTTGTATTATTGGGAATTCAATTCCAAACAGTCCCGGGGGTTGTCTCAGCCGGAATTCAGATTTCATCAGGAGTTAAAACCAAAAAACTATTCTCAAGCAAATCGAGGCCTTTGAACACCAGCCATCCTTGCCGTGAATGTTCTTCGATGATTCCTTTCCTTGTTTTCTCATTGACATCTTGATAATTTCATTGTGTAATAATAATACATTCACTCTCTACAAGATACATTTTTTTGAAAATTTTAATCCAAGAAGATGCCAATATACCTTTATTTATTATAATGACTTTTAAAAAGTTTGAAAGTCATCTACTTAAGGTGCCTGTGTCAAGAATCTTCATCAACAGAGATTGTCATTTGTTATATTTCAGCCAACGCAATTGTGCGGATTGGAAAAATACTAGTAATCAATGCACTTGTTACATTCAATTGTGTAATGAACTATACGTGCAATCAAGCCATGCAGTGTTGTATTAACATTTACTGTCACAACGTTAACGTTCTTATCTTGCTTGCCTGATATTAAAATGCTAAGAACCTCATTAAGTAGACAGTGCGTTCAACCTTCTTGTCATGCTATTTTTTATCTATAAATTTTAAATCCACTACTTTGAAGGTAAACAATATTTGGTTTTATACGTAGAACCGTTGTGTGGAAAGGCCATTTTAAAAATATTGGAAGTGAGTAATCATTTGTTTCAAGACCAAAGCAATGCTGTTATAAGAAACTTTAGGAAATAATGGTTCTAAATATGGGTACAAAAAGGTTCTAAAAGGGCTCTTTCTGAAAAAGCCCATTTTAGAACAGCATTTTTCTTTTCTTGCGGGGTGGCATATCGAGGACCAAAGCGGCTTCTTAAGGGCTTTTGGAATCATATTTATTACGATATACAATATGTGGCTTCATCTATACCAGAATGTCATGTTAAATAAGGGAACCTATCCCAAGGAAGGTGACTCACATAAGGAAGTATCCAGGGGTGGCATGGGCGGCTGCATCTCCTAAGAGTTTCAAAATTCAGGAAAAAACAGGGGTTTTAAATAATGAATTGCGTTAAAATTAAGGTTTTATACCTATATGAATTTATTGTGTAATTTTTCGTACACCCTAACATGTTACCCTGTCGCCGCCCCTGGGAAGGAGTACGATGCTCATTGCTTAAGACCCCATTTCGCGCCTTCCAGGACTTCCTAAAACCACCAGTTGAAGCATAATTCAGTTCTTATGGTCATCTTTGTGAAAATTTTGGTTTAAAAGTTTAATTTTAGTCAAATGTTAGTTCCCAAGCCTGCAAAATTCTCAAAATTTCAGTTCCTAAGACCCTATTTAAGATTCAAAATCAGTTCCCAAGCCCCAAGTTCGGAAATTATGACCGCATATCTCTACCTGAAAAAAAATGTTGCTGCGCCCATTCTAACCTTACAATTAATTTTGAACCTCTTCTTAACCGCAACGCCCTAGCTGTTTCAAGCCTATGCCCTGCGAGCGAGTGAAGGGATGGTAGGAGAGGGGAAGGAGAAAGGTGGGGAAACTTGGGTCGGTCTCGAGCCACGGCTCAACGGGGATACCACGCTCTACGACGCGTGTTGCTACCAGCGATTTCGTGCTCATAAATATTATTTATCTTCGTTTGTAGTAGTAATTTGTAGTATCTCGTACGGTTAGGGTTAAAAGCATCTTAAGTAAATTGAGCATCGTTCGTTCTTGATTTTGTCACTAATTAAAATTGACGTATTTAAGAGAGCGAGGAGAGAGAGGTTGGAGAGATAGCGCAATCACAGTTTTCACTCTAGAGAGAGAAAAAGATACGTCGAAGGCCACAACGAACGCATAAAATCTCCGAGCTCTTCTGAGGCGGAAGGTTGTGCATTTAGTGCTTAATAAACAATAAATATTGCGGCAATGGACCTTCCCGCCACTGTTAAAGCAACACCCTTGTCGAATATTTCAAATATTACAACTTTGGGTGATGGAAATAATGAGATAGCAACAATAATTCGAGGCGTCATCGTAACGACCCTCATGGTCGTCACAGCTTTTCTAACAGTGGGTGGAAATATTCTAAATCTTCGCATTCTTCCACACATTGATATTGGCGATGCAACCAGGGTCTACCTTCAAGCACTTGCCTGGGTAGATCTGTTTATTGGAATCACCTTTGAGATTTTGCCAACTCCGAACTACATGCTGCGGTCCATGTCGTGGATATATGGCAATCTTAGCTGCAAAATATTTGGATTTCTTGGTGCTGTCTTATGCGGAATATCACAAATGTTAATCGTTTATTTGAGCGTGGATAGATTCGTGGCTATTAAATGGCCGCTTCGTTACATAAATTTGTTGACTAGAAAGCGCGCCATTTTGACATTGACATTAGGACCACTATACTTCATACCACTTTTACTACTGACCAGCGTAAGTGAACCTTTTGATAATGTTACCTATTTTGAGTTTGGCATCTGCCTGGTTGACTTGGGCAACCCCCATTTGCCTTTGACAAAGGTATTGGCATTTTACGTCATATTTCTTTGCACATATTCATTCGTTGGAATAATTTACATCAAACTTTTTCTTATTGCCAAAGAACAACAAGCGAAAGTAAGAAAATTTGAACTGTCAGCTTTACCATCAAACCGTGTGAAAAATACTCGTAAAATATCTATTTTCAGGCGAACCAGAGAATTAAAAGCTACCAAAACAACACTTCTTGTAACAATGGCTTTTTACATAACATGGCTTCCGTTCGTGGCAACTAATTTGTACAGAGCATTAACAGGTAGGAATATTTCACAAACTGGAGACATTATTGTATTCACTCTGGTTATTTTGAACAGTTGGATAAATGTGTTCGTATATTCATACACAAATACCCAACATAAAGCAGCACTGATCAAAATGATTCGCAGCTGCTGGTACCGTCAAAGATATTGAAGCCTTCTTTGGATAGACATTGAGAAATTGGAACGGGGTGTCTTTATTTTTTAAACAGAGCATTAACAGGTAGGAATATTTCACAAACTAGAGACATTTTTGTATTCATTCTGGTCATTTTGAACAGTTGGATAAATGTGTTCGTATATTCATACACAAATACCCAACATAAAGAGAATAAATAATTCACCCTACTGTAAGCCTTCGTTGGAATGGATGGACATTGAGCAATGTTGTTAAGGTGGGAACTCGGTGTCTTTAGTTTTAAACGGAGACACACGGTACACGGTACATTTTTAGTCAAAATCATGGTTCGTTCGTTATCTTAAAGAAGAAGAAGAAGCTTTAGTAAGGAAGTCAAAAGAACAGTACTTCTTGTGTTATTATATACGCCGGTTTCAACTAAAAACTAGCAATCAAGCCTGGTTGAAATGACATTTTCAAGTATTCAACGGTATCACAGGCAATCGTTTTGGAGCTGATGAAGACATCAGCCTGATACTGATAAAGGACTGATGAAACAGCCTTCTGGCAAACTTATAAATGCATACTGTCGAACTGATCTTCTTAGCGTGTCCACAAGTCATTGGCTTGTGGTGGTGTCAGGATTTATTCAGCTGAGTAAGCTGATCCGGGGCCGCGTGTATCCATGGTACGGACGCTCCTAACATGGCCCTGTCGAACTGATAAAGGCATAGGGACAGATTTAAACCGCATCCACTTCCCAATATACTTAACCTCTAAAATTGAGCGCTAATTTAAGCTCGCAAAGACAGGGTGCTCAGACAAATGTTCGTTATCAAAGCAACTGCAAGAATAAAAACGTGATACAGTTTTATCTAGAGCTTAGTTTAAGAAATGTGACTAAGCTGAATGAAAGCGTATCACTTTGTTTCATAATTGTTAGTAAAATTCTATTGTCATAAAGTATATTTTTAAATGTCCTTTTGTGCAAATGTTTGCAATGTTGCTTTTTGTAAAAATAGCTGATTATAGTTAGGGGGTGTGATAATTCAAAAAAATTGAAACCCCAGCTCAAAATATGGAGACATCCTAAATAAACTAGAAAAATCAATTTTACTGAAATCAGACTATTCTAACTTTTTTTTTTTTTTTTTTTTGTTTTGAAATAAGGTTTCTAAATTTGGAAGCCCTGCAATGTGAATAATGCATTGAAATATCCGCAAGTATCAAACATGCTATCACATAGATTTCAGGATTTTTATTCCTGATTTCAGAATTGTTGTTTAGTTTTACCTAAATTCACACTTTTTTCAATTCTAGCCCATTTGGGACATGTTATATTACTTCACACCAATGGTATATGTCTTTTAGCTTTTGTTAAATTAGGCTAATCACAAAGTTGGTATCCATTTTCTGGAATTTAGCAATGAGCTGCATTTTATGCAGTCTGAGGATTATTCAAGATAAGAATGCACATCGAAATAATTTTAGCATTGCTGTCTTAATGTATTTGATAGATCAGGGATGGTCAGACAGAAAATAGCTATGCAACTAAAAAAATGTACAGCAAACTGATATCGGCTATCTAGAATGCCTAGTCTGAGCATGATCTAGGTAAGCATAAGTAAACTCTTTTACAACTAAAGAATTAAATCAACACTGAATTAAAGCCCTGCATAGTGACATCAGCATTTGCTTGGCTATGACCATGTTTAAAATACAGCATCAGATTACTACTTAAGCCTCTTAGAAATACAATGCCAATACACTAGGTGCACACAATCATTTTTATCAGTAAATCTCTAAATAATGAGATAATGGTCACACCTACAGCTGTCATTTACACTGCTGTTTATAGTAATAATATATAATAATTACAATTCATACAAAAGAGTTTAACTGATGTTTTTTGTCAATAACTTGGAGCTTTAGTTCAGTCAATATTGAATACTTGCTGGTGAATTATTAAGCCTGAATGATTTTACACAGAGCTCACAGTACTCACTCTGCTCACTGCAACTACTCAAGTGAAAGCACAAAGCTAATTGACAAGCACAGTCTTCTATAGCAGGTGTTTAACTATTTTTGGTGGTAAAATCTTTAGGGGTATGTACAGGGGGGTTATTGATTGAATTTTATTTTTTGTAGGTTGTTTTATGTTAGGGGTGTCTCCATATTTTGGGCTGGGGGTAAAATTCATACTTGCACTTTTGTGAAATAACACACCCCCTATTATAATGGTGGCGTATGGTGCTGTGCTGTATAAAGGACTGTATTGAAAGTATTTGTCAGTAGAAATTCGCTCTGCACTCGTCGCACACAATATGTAATTTTGACATGATAAAGAACACACCCATTGACGGCAAAATGTTATTATATCCCAAGCATTTTCTCATTTCACTCAAAATAACGACATCTGATGACAAGCTGTATTCAGCTTTAAGAGATTAATGGATATTTGTGAAACTTTAAAAAAATCGGATTCAAATCAATTGTTAAAGTATTGGAAATATTCAATAAATGACTGGTGTGATCATCTCTATTTCTATTCTTCCCATTGTGTTATTTCCAAAACCTTTTCAAAGACCGGAAAGGTCAAAGAAAAAATTTATCTGTCATGTCATTAAAGACTCCAGGCCAACATTTTACTTCCAAACAAAGGGTGTTTATGTGAGTCATATATTTCAATTTCTTTCTTGTAAAAGAAATTTGGCTATGATATTCAAAAAAATGTTAATTTATTTACAAAAAAGGTTATCTTTAATTTATCAAGATGCTACTTATCGCGCAAATTAACTGTAAAAAAGATGAGGACAGGAGAATCATCATGCTTTTATTATTTCTTATGCCTTCCAACCATTAATAAGCATGGACAGGGTCGTACGCAGGGTTTATTTGGGGGGGGGGGGTGCGGAACTTCAAAAAAGTGGACCTTTCTTGGTTAAAGTGAACCTAACCCCTGAAATAGTCATGGACTTTCTAGTCAAAATTTCTCTTAATTTGGTCTTTTTTAATCAAAACATTGAGCAAAACTATGCTACTTATCGCGCAAATTAACTGTAAAAAAGATGAGGACAGGAGAATCATCATGCGTTTGTTATTTCTTATGCCTTCCAACCATTAATAAGCATGGACAGGGCCGTACGCAGGGTTTATTTTTTGGGGGGTGCTGAACTTCAAAAAAGTGGACCTTTCTTGGTTAAAGTGAACCTAACCCCTGAAATAGTCATGGACTTTCTTGTCAAAATTTCTCTTAATTTGGTCTTTTTTAATCAAAACATTGAGCAAAAAGTGAGCCTTTTGCCCCTTTTGTGGAATTTACGGACCTAAGCATGGAGAAAAAATATGTGCTATCATGTTCACTTTGTTGGCAATATTTTAATGTCATTAATACAGAAGTGCATTAAATGTGTTGGAAATCGCTCACCCGGTACTGGAAAGGGCAAAGTATGTTAACTCGAAATAATATTGGAGTGGATTAAACTCTCGCGCATTTTGAGCCGTGCAATAGTTTTTACCATGCGCACACCTACTATGCACTGTGATAAGACTCTATTGATATCGTTATAAAAAACAAATATTGATGCTTTAATATTGTGCAATATTAAAAATATATTACTTTGACTGCGACTTGTGAAAAGAAAACCGCAAAATTTGTCCTAGTGATAACATTCGTTATTATATACTTCATCAATAAATTTGAGCTTTTTATAGGTTGAAACGTGTCTCGCGTGATTTGAAAAAACACACAGATCCACTATTTTGAGAAGACGTGTGCAAGGTAGTCTTTACGGAGTAAATAGTACTTGAGGTTGAACTCGCTGCTGTTGAAGGCAACCTTGCATTTAGTATTGAAAGACGACAATTTTGTAAATTTATTATGAAGATGAGTATACTACGTGATCAAAAAAAAATTGTGCACGGTCATAATATGTGTTGTTGTTTTAATAAAGCAACATCTAATATACTTCCAACAGGTTGATAAAAAATCAAAGAAAACGATTAAAACTAAGCCAGATATGACGCAATTTTGTAAGCACACCCCTGTTTCCTCCATTCCAATGGGATTTTACACAGTTAATGCAAGAAAAACGGGGGGTTTTTCAATGTACGATATACGGGACATAGCATTATGAAGTAATGATGACCCAATGACTATTTTGTTAATTAATTATGAATAGTCATAATCTCCGTCATTGATCTTCAAAGAAAATGTTCACACAAAAAATCTACCCAGTAATCCTGATGTGTAAATGGAAAGTGTTTCAAACTACTGTAATCCAGGTATAGATACAACTTTTATGCCAATTAAAGGCACTACACTCTTTGCAATATCCTAAAAATGGGAAGATCTTGTTTTCTTACTCTGCTAAAAGTGAATTGATTCAACCCTGCAATCTTCAATAAATCGGCGATCCAGTGGATAAAAATTTGAAGCAATGGGAACCCCACATTCACCAACTCTATAAGCCACCACAAGTGAGGCAGACTTCAACGCCCTTCCAGTAGTTCAGCGGGGCTCCTTCGTCTGCGGAGATCAACGTAGAAATACAGGCATGGGGATACTCCTTACAACACTGACAAGAATGGCAAAGCGGCTCTTGAATGTATTGAAGCCCAGACCTCCAACTGCTGTTTGATAGTAGGATCCACCGACCTTCTATTCAAGCAGTCATGGGCCAGGACCTGTCCCACACCTGTCACACAGTCACCCAGCGACATCCGGATCCGCTGCTCCAGAACGGTCCTCCCTAGATTTCCTAGATCAGGTCATTGCCCTATCCCGGTCACCAGTGACATCAAGTCACGATCTCCAGCCTCTAAAAAAGAGATGGACTTTCAGGAAGCCAATGGTCCAAGTCAAAAACAAACTCACCAGCGAACTGTCATCCACGCTGCCAGACCCGGCTTAATCTAACATCAACGATGCACATTCTGACTTCTGATCCAGCTCCATCAAGCAGCGAAACATTCCATTGCAAAGAGGCAGAAGGAATCCCTACGCCCCCTGTTGGGACAAGGAATGCGACGAGTTATACAAAGCGTATTATAATACCAACTGCGATACTGAGAGAATAGCAAATGGGAAACCAGCTACTGGATCTTGTTTGGCCAAAAAGAGACGCACCAGATGGGAGGAGGAAATATCCAATATCAAATTTCCCCACTCAAGCCCGCAAGGCATGGAACACCATCAACAAGCTCACCGGGCGTAAAGCTGTCCAGCTAAAGCAGGGTCCTGTCGCTGAAAACTCCATCGCTTCAGTACGTGTCAACAATGGAAAGTGGCAATTTAGACCACACTCACGGCGGGGGCCCCCACTCTCGTGCTGTTAATGCAAGATTAAAACAGCTTCTTACAAAACCTCTCCCCCGTCAATCTAAGCACCATGTCCAACATCACCTACGATGAGATCAGCCGCCGACGCATTAAAGTTCTCAAGAATGGGAAAGCTCCGGCAATGACAACATCCATACGAAATTCTTGAAGAATAGGAACCCGAAGATGTGCGAATGCTCCCAAATCTCCTTCTACTTGCATGGGAACGTCAACTATTCCCTCCAGATGGAAGACTTCAAAGGTCATTGCCATCCTGAAGCCCAGAAAACCAGCAAATGACCCCAAAGAAGAGTAACAGACCCATCTCGCTACTCTCTCAATCGATAAGCTGCTGAGCGACTGATACTCGGCAGGATCAATGATACGGCGAGGCAAATTTTACCCCGCCCCAAGTGGATCGGCAGAGTAGATCACCAACTGTCAGATAGCAAGGGACTAGTTAATGACAACGAGACAGCCTTCCAGAGAAAGAAGCAGAAGTTTTGGAGCAGTCTTCATAGACTAACTGCTTGGTACGATACAGTCTGGAATCGAGGTATCTACCTCAAGCTACTCAAAAACTTCCCTGATGTCAAGCCTGTCAAGTTCATTATGCTTATCATCCAAGACAGATCTTGTCCTGGAGACATCAAAATGGCCAATTTCGCAGTAGAAAGAGCCAAACTTCGGAATGGGTCCCACAAGGTTCTGTCTTGGCACCCAGTTTTTTCAACATTTACGGCCTAGATATGCCAAAGGGCGATTGTTCGCTGTACTCCTACGCAGACGACACGGCACTTGGAATAGATGCTGATTGATTTAGTCCTTAGAAACAGTGCTGCAAAGACCTATCACTGTAAGCCAATTCTTCCACCGATGGCACTTGAAATCAGGCACACCCAAGGGACCGTCAGCTCTGTTTCCACCTTGCAAATCGATTCGCTAAAAGAGAACTAAACATCACTCTCAGATGGAGAAAAAAAAACGGTCCCATGACCAACACCGAAGTACCTGGCGTCACCAATGGACCGCAGCCTTATTTCAATCAACACACCAAGGCACTCGCTGCCAAGACGCAGCGTCGTGTCAACCCCCCTCAGAAGGCTCGCAGGGAACTGGTGGGGGTGCACATTGAGAACCTTAATACCAAACTGTTGCCTGGCATACTCCACCGCTGAAAACGCTGCATCCAGTATGGTTTAAAGACGGATCTTCACGTGATTTTGTACTTTGCACGAACGAACGAGGTGAATTGGTGTTTGATTCGTCATATCAGTTGGACATTGGTATTACTACATTCATGCCATTAATCGTAGTTGTAAACTAATTCAAGAAAATTTAGCATTAAGTTGACAAAGGGATCATGGATTTGATATTGTACATTCGCACAAACACAAGTTTAATTGTAAATCCCATAGGAATGGCAAAAAGGGGTTGTTTTGTGTGTGGAAAATTTTGGCATATGGGCTTATTATTTAATAGATTTCTTTCATTTTCAACATTTAAAAAAAGAAAAAACCTAAAAAATTTTATAAAAAACAAACAACAATCTATGATATCGTGATTGCATTAAGGTTAAAGATCATCTTTAATACTTGCACAATTTTTTTGATTCACGTAGTATAAGTTATAAAAGAAATACTCCTTATTCGAAATCAAGTAAGCAGTTTTCTGGTAATGTTGGTGTATTGATTATGAACCTATTTGACATTCGCTCCCTTCCTGATTCTATTCCTTCCCATGGTAGTTCTTTTGTGATTCGGATCCGATTACTATTGATGAAAGTTCTTTTCTGTTCTCACTGACTTAAATCCTAATAATCTCCGGCGCCAGAGAAATTCTTCTGTTTTCTTTAAATCATGTGATAGAGCAGAATGGCAGCTGTTTATTGCAAGGCAGAGTCACACCTGATTCCACTTTTTATGGGTAAAATTCCAAAATTTTGGAAGTTGGCAAATGTTGTTCCTGTCTATAAGGGTTCTGGTAAGCCAAAAGATGCTACTTCAAGCTATCGGCCAGTGTATTAATTTTTTAGTCTTGTGCAAATATTGTAACATTGGTGGCTACTCGTATTATTAATTATATGAAGAGCAAAGATCTTGATGATAATCAATTTGGGTCACAGATGTTTGCTAATTCTTTCAACATTATTAGTGAAACTTTGGATGGACGAATTGCAACCCTGGACTCTATTTGTCTTGGTTACAGTTATGCCCTGTGATAAGGTAGATCACAATCTTTGATTGATAAACTTCATTGATTGTGGTATTAGGGGTGGTCTTTTAGCTTGGATCAAAATTTCGTATGGAAGGAAACAGAGGGAGTTTCAAGAGGTTGAATTTTATGAGTGGGGCATCTGTCACTTATGGTGTTCCTCAAGGTTTAGTGCTTGGAATGATCCTTTTCCTTATTTTTGTCAGTGATATAATTTGAATGTGGCTTCTCTCTTTCCAATTTGCTGATGACCACCATTGTTGAAGGCCTATTTAAAAATAATAATGATGCGGTTGACTTGCAAAATGATCTTGACAACTCGACGCATTGGTCAGCACAGATAAGCATTCCTCTTCATGTATCCAAGTGTGCTGTATGCACTTCTCTAGATCTAAAACTTTGTACTATCAGATACTTTTTTGGCGTGGTAGAATGTCTACAAATTCAGTTGAGATTTGAAATTGTTGCACTTTTTTTCTTCCAATCTGTCGTTTTCCTATCATGAGTTTGTGAAACCAAAATCTATCGTCTTGTAGATTTCCTTAATAAGGTCAAGAAATATGCCTTTCTATGCTCTTCTGAATCTCTATAAAGCTTGTGTCCCTCCCGATTCTCATTTAATGTGTAGGTGTTTGGGCTCCATATAATGCCTGCTACACTAATAGGACTGAAAAAGGTTCAAAGGAGGATTACACCGTGTCCTTAGTATAGGAAACAGGGCTTTGGGGGCACATTACATGTAGAGTAACACTGACAGGTTGTCTGATTTGTCTTTTGAGGTGTTGATAATTTATTTAAGTTTCAGCGGCTGCAATTTTAGCTTCAAGCTGTTTGAAAGAATTGGTCCAGCATCTTCATGGACTCTTTTTTCACAGAAGTAGTATTCTCAGAACAGATTTCTTAATGCCGGGCAAGGACAATTCCTCTACAATCGTCTGATTCTTTGCGAGACTTGGGAGAAAACATTCCCAATTCACATCTCGGCAAGCAGCTCTCTCCCAAATTCAAGTTCGTTTGTAAGCAGTATTTTCTCACAAGTTATTCCCTGCATTGTCCTGTCTTCTTTTTCGCATATCAGTTTTATGGCCTACTCAATAGTGTATGTTTATGTATGTTTTTGCATGGAGAGAAATGCACTGATGAAGTGTTTGGGCTGAGTAGCCCATTTTTCTTTCCTAAGTTACTACTGCCTTAGGTAATTGGTGTTTTTGTATTTTCATTAGTAACTCAAAAAGTATTTTTATTTAAATAAGTACTAATGTATTATTATTTATTATAAGTGCAAAGGCCGACATCACATGCGATTCCAAAAAGAAAAGAAGTATTAAAATCATTTTTAATGTAGTTTCGTAAAAAACTCTGTAAGAATTCCTTGTAAACTAATAAGTCATTAGAAAGAGTAGTTCCTGCATGTCTATTCTACTATTATTTTTTAAAAATGATTTGCTCTAGCCAAATCCTGCGTTTACTAATTTGAATAAAACCAACCATGTTCCAGACGTCCGACGGGTAACTTGCATCATTTCTCTTTGCCCCCAAATCAATAATTACTTGAACAAGCCTCCATTGTTGCAACTGCACTTTCATTGTCCCAAATGAAAATTTTTACTTTTATACTTATACTCAAAATCCATCATAAAAAAAAGGCAAAATGTTAAATGCTCACATTACAATTTTACATGGTACATATAACATAGCTGATTAGTAAATGATAACTTAATTATCGTTGATTTACGTTTCTTGCGTAAGAGTCTAAATGCCAACTTTCATTTTTTTAGGCAAACCTATACAATTTGCAAACCAACGGATCTGTCTTTTTCATGCTTTATTGATTTGGGGTGAAACATAGAAAATTATACAAGTTACCCAGATGTGTACGTCATGATAAAATGGGTGATTTGGTTCAAATGGGTATAACATGGGTTTGGCATTTGCAAATTCAAAAATTGTTTTTTTTAATTTAGACCTTCACAAATTGCCTCTTGTCCGATGATATATTACTTAGCAGAGCCTTTCTCTAGATTTTGTTTTAACTAAACCACCACAAAAATGAGGTCCAAGTTCTTTCTTGAATCAGCCTGTAAATTGTCACCTCGGGCTCATAGTTTAGAGCCGTCTCAATGGCAGTATATATTGAATACTATTGCACTCATATGCAGTCAATATTTTGTTAATATTCTGGGTTTGCATGTGCTGATTGCCATGAAATTAAACTGCTTTATACATAAGATATAGTAATATTTTCTACAGGGCGAGTTCCTCGCTTTCCTGACCCTGTTTCAAATTCTCTTCCGAATAGGCCTACCCTTTTAAAACTTGTTTTTTGTGATAATTTGCAGCCTCATTTTACATTAACTTCAATTATCATTATAATTGATCCTAAATTTTAGAAGTATAAAAACTTTTAAGCTCCCATAAATGTCGACAGCAGACTAAACTGATATCACAAAGAAAAAAACAGTGATGGTAACAGTGTTGTGGATCATTAAAACATCTGAGATTAATTAAAATGCTCTTAAATTTTAATGTAAGTGAAAAAAATCACTTTGTGTCTCCCTTCATTCCATCACAATTACGATTTGCAGAACAAAATTGTGATCAATTCTTTTCCTCCTTACCTTTTATAAAGCTTCTCATAAAGACTACAAAGACAACGGAATTCGGACCTGCTTTCCTTTCTTTCGTCATCTTAAGATCTAAATATTGTAAATGAGGAATGTGGTCCTCAGTGATATGACAGCCGACTCGTGATATGAAGTTGCGGGCTACAGCCCCACTGCGCTCAATGTGTTGTGCACTTAGGTATGGCGTAAAAAGGGAGGTTTTTTTTATTTCAAATCGGCCATGGTCAAAAGTGTTAACACAATATGGATTAAACATTCTGGATTTCAAAGTCTTTCTTGGCCTCAAATATCGGCATTGCGGCATGATATCGACTGATTTCACACTATAGGCCCTAACAATCTCTGGCTTGCTGTCCATTAACCTTTCTACTTTCTTCAGAACTTCCCACTGCTTTTATGGCAAGGATAGTCCGGGGGGTTCTTGGGTTTTGGTCGGGTACCCATGCTCGTTCCAAAAAAAGAGCGACTAGCTGCAATGCGGGACTACCGCTAGGGGTATCAAATTTACAATAATCAAGTTCTAGTCCCGCTAGGGGTATCAAATTCAGGTAAGATTGTGACTGGCTCATTGAAAAACATGGGAAAATTAACTTTAACATGTCAGGAAAATAACTCCATGCAGTGTGTAAATTTTCTTACAGTAGTACAAGTGTTATTTTTCTCATATATTGGTTCTTCAAAAGGTATATTTTTTATTCACGTATTGAAAGTAGGTCCCGCTAGGGGTATAATTTTACCGCAAATTGGTCCCGTTAGGGGTATATTTTCACCGAAAACGGGTATATTTTAACTGAATACTGGTCCCGTTAGGGGTATATTTTCACTGAAAATTGGTCCCGTTAGGGGTCACTTTCAGAACTACTGGAACGAGCATGGGTACCCAACAAACCTTTGAGAACCCCCCCCCCCCCCCAGGATAGTTAGGTTCATCTATAGTGGGACATCTGCAATATCCAGTTAGATGCTTTTCAGAAATGGCTCAGTGATAGTTTCTACTTTACCTGAGGTACTGAAAATGCATACAGACCTTGGTTAATCTTCATCAGCAAGAAATTCTTCCTTGGCTTTATCATCACCGCAACCCCGCAACCCTCTACTTCAACATTAGCAAGCTCATCTCGTTAATTGTCGCCTGTGTAGTCATAGTGTTTTTCAATGATGTGGATATCGTCGAGCTGCCCCTTCACGTATGGCCTTCGTACTGTCAGCTGCCATGGTTTTCTGGGTGAATAATGAATGCCTTTCCTTTGCATTACCTTCTCTCTCGGTGGGGCCCTCCCATATGTGAGTACGCGTCAGGTGTATGTCGAATGACCCTTTTTGACTGTCCCAATACCCATTGACCCTTTTTTTAATCGAGACTACATTGTCATAACCCAGTACCCAATGACACCCATTTTTTGGCAACTGTCGGCTTTTCAACTTATAATTTTGGCTTAAATTTGATTTTGGAGGCAGGACCATTTGCCATGACCAATAAATTATTAGTTGTAATAAATCATAATAATAAAAAATTCAAACAAAAATTTTGAAGCTCGTACTGATTTATTGAAACAAAACCCGATTTTCACACTTCAGTACCCAATTCCCCATTTTTTTCAAAAAAGACATCCGGTTGACCGACTCCCCTCACTTTTAGATACCAGTTTACATATCCCCGTCACTTTTCAAATAAGTGCCCCCGGGCCTTTGGCTATGTACTTTCAGTGAAGTCAAGTTACGAAGAAGCTTCATCATTTTGAAGAGGGTCTAGTGTGCATCAGTAATAAACATGGATCGCTTTTGATGTAAACCCATAGACTTATCCCAGACAAATAATAAAACGCCAGAACAAGAAGGATGTGATTCACTGTCATAGGAAAGTGATCATTTTATTTGCACTTAATCTGACCCCAATGGTCATTGATCAACACCGCAAGGATTCAGCCAATGTGTTGAAACATAGTTAATGTTCAAACGCCCAGCACAATGATTTAGATTTATGAAAGGTTATGCCTAACAATTTTCCCATTGGAGTGCTATGACCCCAGAACTCCCGGCGCGACTACCTGGGAGTTAAAATTGCTAGACCAGAGGAGCGTTGCGCGGGACTACAACCGCACAAAATAATCACCGCACGCAGGCTTTGGAACGGGGCAACCCAAGACATAAACTCAACTGGGAGCAAAACCTGTGAAGCCAAGGGTGTTTGTAAGCAAGAAAAACATTAGAGATTTGAAACAATGATTTAATGGCTGAAACCTGAAATTGTTGGAATGCATACATCTGCTTTTTTACTCCAAGCGCTGGCCGAAGCATTCTTGCAGGTGACACCTGGAGAGCATTGGATATATTTATTAGATTATACATCAATTATTTATAAATGATTTTAAACATTTTGTAATGAATAAAAAAATATAACAGACCACCACATTAAAATCGAGTTTTATAAACACATTCTTTTAGATTTGTCACAAAAGTAGTAGAATTAATCAAATGCCTGTACTAATTGATTTAATAAAAATAACATAACGAGATATGCATTTTTTTCAAACATTGAATCTTTACATTCATGTTAAATGTAAAGTATTATTGAAAAACAAACGTTCAAAATGCCTAAACCTAAACAAGCGAGAGTAGGGAGAGGTGGGATGGGAAAGAAAAAAATAAAAAATATGCACATCCTTTCCCTTGACGCCGAAGGCCGTTTCTCGTTGAGGACAGAGAGTGACAACAATTCTTAAAAATGGCGGCGACGCCAAAACCAACGCGAACGTGATTTGGACGACTGAAGAAAACAATAGAACCAATAAACCTGCACTGTGAATGGTTCAAACGGCCTGCAATATAAATAATTGCCTAGTAGCCCTAGACGAAAGTGGATTAAACATGTTTGGCAGGGATAAATTAGTTTAATTTTCGATGCTCGAAATAAAAAACTTCAATCATCCCAGCAATAATGAAAACGCAGAACAAGAAGGATTGTGATTCACTGTCATCTGAAAGGATCATTTTATTTGTCACTTAAATCGGACCCAATTGGTCATTGATCACACGCAAGGATTCAGCCGTATGTGTGAACATAGTTAATGTTCAAAAAGCCAGACAATGATAGATTACTGAAAGGTTATGCATAACAATTTTCCCGCCTTGAGTGGGCTCTGACCCCAAGAACTCCCCGGCGACTACCTGGAAGTTAAAATTGTATAGAGCAAGAGGAGGTTTGCCGCGGACTTACAACGCATAAAATAATCACGCACGCAGGGCTTGAAAGTGGGCCAACTCCAAGACATAAATCCACTCGGTTGCAAAACGTGAAGCCAAAGTTTGTAAGCAAGAAACATGAGGAGATGAACCAATGATTAAATGGCTGAAACCTTAAATTGTTGGGAATTCATCATCTGCTCCAAGCGGTGGCCGAAGATTTCTTGCCAGGTGACTACTGGAGAGCTTGTATATATTTATTTAAACACTTATTTTAAAAAAAAACTATTTATAAAATTTTAAAACATTTGTAATGAAATTAAAGAAAATAAACATACACCAACCAAGATGCTTGTCATGCAATGCAAGCAACTTGCCATTAACCCCCCCCCCTTCCCCCCCCCACGTACGAGTAACAGATGGGCCTTTTAGTTGGAATGAAACACATATTTACCCCTGTTGTATGTTTTTTTTTTTCAATCATTAGCAGCACCTGGAGGGGATGGAAAAACTACCATTATTTGCAATTGAAAATTTAGGGCATGCGACAATGATTCCAGAAATTAACGTGAACCAAATCTGAGCCTGGTGCGTGCCATCCAAACTACCATATGATTCCTGTTAAAGATAGAAGAATGAGTAATTACATGGACATTGGTTTTATTTCTGCCCTACAAATTCTAAGGGCCTCCTTATTGATATTTCTGTGCAAGCAAGCCCTGCACCTTCATTTATCTCAGTTTGGGCCATATTGCTAATCTGATAAAATATCTGCCCCTTATAGCCTCGTACGATGGTGGTGGTAGATAGAAGCTGGTGGATCACATTAAGGTTTTCACCCTACTTTTCCCCTGATTTCCCAAGATATGCCAAAGTAAGGGAATTTTGTAATTATAACAATTAGTCCCAAGTGAAAAAGTTGAAATGTGAAAACAATTTCAGAAAGTGTGTGCATCTCACATCCAGATTTAATGGGTTACCGTCACATGCGATTTCCTGTTAACGGACAGTAGAATAGACCAGTTAACATCCTACGGCACTTCTTTTGCGGACCGCGAATCCATCCCTGTGAACGTTATGCGGCCTATGTATTAAACTCTAACAGATACAATGCCCAGTGCGGTCACAGTCAGGCCGAACCTATTTCAAGATACCAGCCCTAAAACAGTTTACAACATGTGTTACTTTCTATAGATAATTACATGGACATTGGTTTTATTGCCCACCCCGGCCTATTCTATGGGCCTCCCTATTGAATTACTAGTGCATGCAAACCCTACCTCTTCACTTTAGTCAATTGCATAAATATGGCCAAAATATCTGAACCTATAGTCTTGTATGACGCGTAAGCTGGCGGGTCCCATTACCATTTTCATGATTCTCAAGTAGGGGGACGACGTTATTGCCGACCTAAAAAGCGTTGAGAATGATGAGATAAAAACCGTTACCGTAATGCTACTCTTCAAATGACTAATTGTTCTATAACAATAAACCACCCGCTACATAATAAAAAATAACAAATTTCTCATCCCCAGTGACTCTACGCACATTTTTATAGTACATGATGATTACCGGTGATTAAAAAAACCTATGGTTAGTGTAACTTCAACAACAATCTTGAAAGGGAATTATGTTTTTTTTTTTCATTTTTGAGTGACTATCACAGCCGACAGTACCACAAGGCGACTCCCTGGCTGAAAATGTTAATTTCTTTGAAAAGATCATGAAACATTTTTTTTTTAATTTTCAAAATTTTGATGTGACATACTCAGCCAACAGAACACATGGCGCTACCTGTGAATAAACTTATTTATTTGAGCGACATAATCACAGCGACAGTACACAAGGGCGACTCCTGCTGTGAAAATGTTATTTTCTTTGAAATGAACATGAATTTTTTATTTCAATATTTTGAGTGACAACTCAACCAACAGAACACATGGTGACTACCGGCTGAAAAATGTTACCTTAATGAAACGCTCATCAAACAATTAAAGATTTATTATGTGAGTGAATAATCACAACCAACAGTACACCAAGGTGACTACAATTAATAAATTCTACTTTTTAAAACGATCATAAATAATTAGAATATTAATTTAAAATATGAGTGACTACTCACACCAACAGTGCATGGTGACACCTGCAAATAATTATAAAAATTATTGCTAAAACAAATCACGAGGCCTGCCTAAATAGCACCCGGTGTGACTTCCAAGTCACGATTCCCTAATTCTCCCCCTTGAAAACCCATTTTGGAGTGCCAAAAGATGACTATCCATAGCTACGAGGATATATTCCAGAAGTCAACCCAGCAGTGAGTCTCCCGTATTTAGTTTTTTCCACTGATAAGAGAAAGAACTCTGTTTGACTCAATACTTAAAAAAGACAACGTCTTTGGACAACTTTTTTGGAGAACTACATCATTTTACGACACGTTACTCATTAACCTAAGGAAAGCTGCCCAAGAAGCCAAAAAGGTAGAGCACTATACAGATTTATTCCCTAGTGCAAATGCCCCGACGCCCCCCGAATGGAGATAGAAATTGAAGAATAAACATGAAAAAATGCTGAATGTGATAAAAGCCTGCTACCAAGGCTTTGTTTTATCACACCTTCTCTAATGCTTTTAACCATTGGGTATATAGTTAGAATTTAGGAATTTGCAAATTTTAATGACAGGGCATGTCCAAACCAGCCCAAGAATGAATGAATCTAAATTCATTAACAGATACAAAGCGATATGCATACACGTCTGATTGACCAAATCGTTGTTGGAGCCAGAGAAGATTGAAATTACGTTGCGCGTCAAATTTCAGATTGTCCACGGATATTCTGGCACTGGAAATATCCATCGCTCAAGTACGATTCGATTTCGGCTTCAAACGCTTCTTATGGGGCATCGGGAAGGAAATCGGCTGCCATATTATTTTGCAATTCAGGAATAAAAAAATTTTCGCATTAGAGGGCTAGATCGACTTCGTAAGTATTGTACTTGTCAATTAATTCAAACAAAATAGAAACCTGAAGCTGTTTAATATTGCACTGGCACAATTGTTTCACATTTTAAGAGTAACGCATACCGAACAGCTGAGATCTCCCCAAAGCACTACGACGACTTCAGGCAAAAGTTTTTTTTTTTTGCGAAAGAATGAAAAAAGGGGACTCATAACAGTGCCTGAAGCGTTCACAACATAGAGGGAGGAGCAGCATAATTCATAGGGGCCTATTTAAGGAGTTTGTTTACCTCCCACTCAGAAGGTTTGACCACTTTGGTAGGTGAGTTTGGACCCTCTACATCAATGCTGGGTTAGGTAGGTACTCTCAAATTGTGGTATCACTTTTTCACTAGGGGCCAATTAAGTTTACACAGGGGTCAAACTTTTAAAATGACCCAATCAATCAGTTGAAATGTATGCCACATTGCCATCTAATCATAAGGATTCCAAAAAGTATAGTTTGTACACTACGACCATTGGTTTTGGAGTTATAAGGTTAAAATGGCTAAAATGGTTAAAAAAGGTCAATTTCAATTTGTACAGGGGTCACATTAAAAGTTTTAATCTATTATATTTAAATCTTTGCGCAAGTTCTGCCTGAGGTTAGAGGACTATAAAAGGTCTAGTTGTATTAGTTTTAAAATGCTTTACTTACGGAAGATAAGGTCAAAAGTCAACACCAATTGGGTAGTTGACACTGATGACCTATTTTGTACCCGTTAACATGGTAACATGCAGTGACAGATGTACAAAATATTCCTTATTTGACTCATTAAAGCTAGATGAACAATTCTATCCATTTTCACAAAAAATGGAGCCAACACCATGTTACAAATAGAAATGACTTTTTACCATGTTTTAGCCATTTTTCCCTATAACTCCAAAACATTGGTCATAGTTGGTACAAAACTATACATGTTTATGAATCCTTAGGACTAGGACGGACAATATGGCTACATTTCAACATGATTGGAAGCATTTTAAAAGTTGACCCCTGGTAAACTTAAATGGCCCCTATTGATGATGAAAAGGGACACCACAATATTTGAGGGTACTACCTACCTAGCGTTTTGATTATAGAGGGTCATATAACTACAAAGTGTCAAACCTTTTCTGTAGTGAGGGGTAAACGATGATGTGTGACCTGGGGTCACTAGCTCCTCACTAATAAGAGCAACTCTAAGTTCATTGCCTGTTTTATTTACTAGATAGATTGAGCTTGCAGAAACCATTTTAAACTCCATGAAAAAGCGGAACCCCCACCAGAACTCATCACAATTTTACTCACGGCGCTGCATAAACAATAAAAAAACTATAGGAACGATTAAACCCAAGAACCCAGCCAAGAGTAGCCGTAACAATAAGTGAGTATCCCATTTGATAACCCATGATAGAAATTAGAAATGTCATAAGGAAGGAGGCGAACAAAATGCACTGCACCCATGACAAGTTCGTATCTAGAAGTATTCTCATTTAAACCTTCATGCCTTGCCATTACATATATAGCTAGGTATCTACTTTAGCTTGTCACGCTGCAATGTCAATATTAATACCACTCTCTATAACATATTATCATGTATTGCCTTTACCTTATGTACAGCCTAGTTATAGCTTTGGTGAAGTGGATGACTGACTGATTGATTGCATTGAAAGTTGATTGTAAAATTGCCTAAAATAATGCCAAAACGTATGGGTGATACTCGAAAGCACACCTGATAACCAAGTCGGCCTTTGCCATAATAACCCTCATACCCACACTAACACCCACTGAACCGCATATTAACAAGCATTGTTTAGTTATTTTATTTACAGCATAACACATGATGGATATGATAAAAGTACAAAAACCCTGCATTTGACAAGGCTCTGCTTTGGAAGGATTCCATTTGGTGTACAATTAAAAATTTGAAAGCAAATCAGTAAAAGGGGTCCCTGCAAGCAAACACAACATGTCAAACAATAAAAATGTTACACTACCACTCCCATTAACCTCAATTAAAAATAATGCACGAATCCTCACGAAGCATATCAAACGAATTAAGGCAAGACACTGGGTGGGCGGAGCGGTATTTGCAGCATGCGTAAACGTGTAGGCATTTGAGTCTATACAACAAAGCCAGAAGTCTGTCAATCAAGAAATGACTTTAAAATGTTTTATTGCAAATGATGGCACCATACCCGATCGCTGCAAATGTAAATTCTTCGCATGTATATACATCCCCAAGATTTCCTTGGACAAGATCTATCCACAACCAATTTTCATCGTTTTCCAACGTGCATCCGTATGAATGACAGAGGACGAGACCCATGCCCACAACTTCACGTGCACGCATTCCAGTAGTGACAGTACTGCCAGAATTTGAGGATGGCGTCAATGTACACTGAATATAATTCACTGTCTGCCACCGTCCAATACACGTTGAGGCACCGACCTTATTTTAATTTTTCCAAAACTGTGGAAGGCTCAAATCTAATTGAGCCTTTCCTAAATACCGACTTGGATTTGCAAACAAAAATACAGTAAAACATTTTATGTTAAATACCCATGACAGCCAAATTGTGGTACAAAACGTTGGGCCTATTAAATGCATCACCAAACAAACTGGACCCATTAATTCAGGGGACCCATGCGAACTTCTTTTTTCTTAATTTAGCAAGATACAAAACTTGTAACACTAAATAAAAAAAAAAAGCTTAAATGCTCGTGCGAACACTTAATAGCTGAAACCACCCAGATTACCAGAGGTGAAAACACAATTGATGTTACACGAATCAATATGTAAACTCTCTCAAAGCCACTGTGTTGCCAATCATGAGCATTGATGAGTGGTAGTTATAGTTATAGTAATTAGGGGCTCACTTTATAACAGTGGCACACAGACTGAGGGTGCGTCCAACGCAACAAATTCAAAGCACCCTCAGCAAAACGTCTACTGTACAAGAAAATTACATTTAAAAAAAAACACTAAAACCTATCTACAAAGTCACTTTATTCAGCAGTTCTAAGCTGAAACAAGCACTTAAACCACAATTATGGTTTCCTGGTGTTTCCGTTAATGGAACTGAAGAAAATCGATTCAACAATAATCAAAACCAAGTGAAATAAATAGTAGGTTATCTAGCCATAGCTGAGATGTGTTGGTTTGTGTTGGAAAAAAGATTATACAATTTTAAAATAACACAAATTAGATTCTGGCAAACGAGAAAACCCATTTGATAGGACTATATGTAACTGATGCAACTCTGATCTTGTGTTTTCCATGCACGTTTGATGTAGTTCTTAGAGTTTGTATCAAATATACGACCTAAATCATTGTCAACAAAAACAAGTTTTCAAGCATGAGAAAATATTAACGTAATCACACTGTATCTAAACTAATACCAAAAACTAGTGAATGGTGAGTTGTGAGTTCATTTTTAAGATTATCTTCATACTCTTGCTATCAGTAAGTGCGCTGCATTTGAAGTGATTTGTGTCTTTACGTCATCTTTAATAGTTACATTTGCCCGTATTATGGGAGACCCACGATTTTAACTGTTGTGTTCGAGTGCTAATGTGTTTGTTCGAGCCTTAAATTTGAGAGAACTGCCGTAGAATAGTAGGACGCCCTAACAAATAATTTTCAAATGATGAGTACATTTAAATTGCAGTAGGTCGCAAGGGGTTTCTTTTTCAGTGCTCTCTCAAAACCATATATGGTTATTTAGGTCATTGTGGAAATTATGAAAAACCCTTAACCCGCGGACCTTGCTGTGTGGTTGGTTGTTTGAAATCAACCAGATCGATCCATCCAATTGAAACAAGAGTGTTTCGGACATGTGTCAACCATTTCCATTGCAGTTTTTTGTAATTAGCTTGAAAGATGTTAAACAAGACATTGAATAAATTATGGGAACTATTTTCCCTCCATATTGAGAAATCTGTTCAAATATTTGTCCACGTGATTAACTGCGTATGTGAAATTGTAGTCTCCAACCTAATGCACCATAGAGGGCTTCTTTGGCAGTGTGTTTCTATTGGCGCTCAGAATAGTTTTTCCTTGCCATTTGAATTTTGAAGACCTTCCATTCTTTTCATGTCCGATTCACTACATACCCACCTGAGCATGCTAATTAATAGTTGGCAACGCAACAGTTTTCCATAGAAGGTCTCCATAGTAGACACGGTTAAAATTATCATGGGTGTTAAGCCTACTTTTAATGTACGCAATTAAACTGTTTTGCCCTACAATAACATCTTCGATGTGGACGTGGTCTGATAAATTTCTGCCGAAATTGACTCCCAGATACTTGTAATCATTTGCCTCACTATAAAGCTGATCACCAATTTTCCAGCATTTTAATTATCATTAATTTTTTACCAACCACAACAACATTATATTTACTGTAGTTAAAATTTAATTTGTCACTTTATCAGAAAAGCCCTGGTTACGTCAGTAACTTGGTCAAGTCATTTTTTCATTGTCCCCGATTAAAACCACGTCGTCGGCCCAGAATAGACAGGCCTATACGATAATTTGCATATTTTAGCCCGCTAATTGGCTACTCTTTATCGAACGATCTAATTCGTTTAGTAATGCAAAATAAAATAGGCGAAAGGCCACATCCTTGTTTCAAGACCTCTTATTATTCAACATATCTGTTTCAATATCGTCCAAAGCGACCATCCTTTGTAATCATTTGTGTAATATTGTTAATTCCGTTAAATACGTGGCCCCTGATACCAATCTCCCAAGCGGTAATCATTAATTTTTGGTGCGCAACCACTGTCAAATGCTTTCTTGAAATCAAAGGCTAAATATTATGTTTTCTTCTGCTTTCCTTATGGATTGTAATACTTTTTTAATGTAAATATGTGATCTTCACATCGCCTATCTGGTCGGAAGCCACATGAATTTCTGACAAATATCATTCGTTTCAAGAAGGTAGATAATGTTTACTTATTATTTTCATGTAAAGTTTAGAAACACACTGAATTGAGGGTGATCCCTCGATAGTTGTTCTAGGTCAGTTTTATCCCCTTTTTTTATGAATTGGAACTATGACTCCCATATTCCATTCGTCAGGTACAGACTCGAGATCCATAAAACGCCTAAACACGTGAAGAAGAGTTGTTGAAACTAGGTGCCCCCTTTTTTAAATTAATTCATTAGTAATATTGTCTATGCTGTGATTTGTTATTGTTTACTTGTTGAAATGGCGTCAATGATATCATCCAAGCTCATATGATCGAGCAAAAATAGGTTTTGTATTTTCATATGTTTCTGTCACCGTGGTCGTACTAGCTTAATTTACTTAGAATTTGGTTTAGTTGCAATAAGTTTCATCATCTTTTAAGGGTTTACGACATTTTACCCAGTGTATTCCAGTATTGTTAAATACACTTTTTTATGACTGTTTATCTTTCAGTAATTGCATTCGGTGTGGATTTTAAGAGTATAGTGAGATCTCTATGTGTGGGACCTCTTAAGATTTTCCAGAATCTGTGGCAGGACTTGCCGGCCCGCCGACTTACATCTAACACCCTGTCAAACCTCTTCTGCATAGCCTTTTCACGAATTAATTTTCTTTACCCGTTTTGTCTTATTTAATCTTCCCAGAAGTACCGCAACTTCATTAGTTTGTCTAACCCGGATTTTAGATATTGGCGATGACGTCGGTTTGCTTGGCGTCTCATATCAATTGCATGGTCGATATCAGAATCGAACCATGGTTTTGCGTTTGCTATTGATGGTCTTCACACCAATAGCTTCATTAGCGGCATTTAAGGCGTGTTTTCATTCAGCCCAATGGTATTGGGATCGGAAAAATCATCAATAGAAAACCCTTGGAAGTTTTTATCAATAGACTTTTGATAGCAGTAAAATCGTGCTTAGGCTTGATGTCCCAGTAAACCTAGTTTACTGCATTATTAGTATTTTTACAGCTTTTTTGGGAGATTTTCTGGGCTGATTTTTAGGAAAAGGACTTGATGTCACTACCCATATTATATATACCATCTTCATCGACAATCATTTCTGTGACAATGTGAGAACAGAGTCCGAAACAAGGATGTAATCTAAAGGGTGAACGGCTATTATTTCTAAACCAAGTAACGCCCAGTACAAAATCTCTTACATTCAAATAATCATTACCAATTGGCTGTGTAGAGTACGAAGACTGTATTCATTTACACGACACTTGAAACTTGGATTCCATTACACGCACGTTTGGTTTCCCCCTTGTAATTTTGTATGCAACTTATACTGAACGATAATTGCCAATTGAAATTCCCTCAATGTTTTGACACTTCCAAAATAAACTCTTAGCCACAATACAAGAGATATGGTAAGCTGTACAATCATTTTAAGAGCACTGTGATTACCATGTTTACTACTACCGCTCACTTAAATTACACCTCCAGCATTCTGTTTGTCTTCACCCCAGTGATGTTGCATCTTATGTTCCTTTTTATGGCATTTAAAAGTGGTTGACAACCTGAAAAGTTAACATAGTTGCCGTCGCCCTCGCTTAAAAACCTTTGAGCTTTCTTACATTTAGCATTAGAAATGTTATTCGCTGTTGTTGAAGTTGAAACGGTACATGACCCTGAGCCCGACTGAGGTTGTTCAAACTGCTAAGACTTGTTTCACGTTTCATGGTTTGGAAATGCTTATGCACCACCTTTGGCCACGTTTTTGTTTCCAACCTGGGTTGTGGTTGCATTGGGCTTTTAATTGTTGCTTTTTGGTGCGATTTCTGTCCGGATTCTAACTGGTTCCCCTGCGATCATCGCGCCCTGTCAAGCCCACAACTCAGCCATGTTTAGGCTAACGCATCGGCGTCTTCTGCTCCGTATTCACGGTAAAGGGTAGTTTCGGTTTAGTATGCCTTCAGATACATCAATGCTCTACTTGTTGATCGTATTTTCATTAACTTGAGGTGGAATGTTTTACTTGAACTAGATATTGTTCGCACTTTAGCACAAAAAAAAATATTCACGATCCTTTCCCTTCGACGCCGTGACACGAGATTGACGGGCAAACAATCTTTACAATCGGTACCAAACCAACGCGAAACGTGATTGGACGATGAGAAAACAATAGAACCAATAAACCTGCACTGTGATTCAAACGGCCTGCAATATAAATCATTGCCTAGAAAGTGCTCAACCATTTATTTGGCACGGATTAAATTAGTTTATTTTCGGTGCATCGAAATAAAATTCAAATCTGACAACAATAAATGCTAATCCTGTTTCTGACATACAAGGCATTTTTACAGCTTTCGGAGAAAGGTTCCAAACAAAAACGACACCTGTGGACCTAAAATGTAAGGGCCGGTGTGGCAGAGGAGATAGTCCTCCGGGCTCAAGTCCGGGAACAAGGTGAACAATGGGCAATCGATTAGTTGATCTGCACGCAACATTATTTTGCATCACGCTTCATTCCGTTGTCTTGTATGGAGCCCGGATACCTGCCGGACTGATCTATCACACCGGTGTGAAGTAATTATAGTCTGGCGGGAGCCACAGTCCGGGATCCATAGACGACAACGGAATAAAGCGTGAAACTAATGTTGCGTGAAGAGTCAACTAAATCTAGTGTCCTACTCTTTACCGTTGTAGCTGGACTGGGAGTATGGCGGACTATTACTTCTACACTGGGGTAAGGGATAGAGTAAATGTACCTTAAATATCCTTGGCACGCACAAGCAGTGAAACGTTAGTTTCTGAAGCAAGTGGAAAGTTTGGAAAGTTTATGGACAGAAAGCCAGAGATGGTTACACTGTTAGATATCTTCGTAATTTTACATGTACTTTTATATAGTATGCTTGTAATTTTACAGGTTTGATCAATTTTCTTTGCTGTTAAATGGATATTTCTTTCGATTTTTTAAATTTCAAAGTACACTGGATTAACATACAAAGATACTCTTCAGTTCCAGACGGTTTAATGACATAAAAATATTTTCAAGTTTGATTTAGACACTGTGGTCTAGTGGTAAACCTCAGGCCTAGATAGCGAGAGGAACGCGTTTGAGACTGTGTATGTTTCGTCTTTACTGAAATCGATGGTCGCCAGTTTCTCAGAGCCTCTATTTGTGTAATCACATTCTCGGGTTGTATCATTTACTTGATCCTCGCGTGCAATCGCGTGCATTGCATTGATGAGTTTCGCTTCGTCATATATTCTGTCAGAATCATACATAGGCCCACTTTTCCAAATATATATTTCTTTTTGGGATTCAAATTTCATTGCTTAATTGTTATTTTCTTATGACCCTGCATGTGTGGTATGGTATTATATATATTCGTGCAAAAAGTTCTTACCGCTCACCCCTTGTCAACAAATGGGCGTATAAGCCATACCTAGAAGCTATTTGAACGTCTCCTGCTCAATCGTATTGCACCTGTGATAGACGAATACCCCATACCAGAACAAGCAGGTCTCCGGCCAGGCAAATCAACAACAAGCCAAGTACTCAACCTAACTCAACACATTGACGACGGTTTCGAGTATGGTAACTAGAGTTGTGTTCGTTGACCTATCAGCAGCCTACGACACTGTTAATCACAGATGCCTACTCCATAAGATTCTGGAAATCACCAAGGACATCCGCTTGACTGTCCTTATCAAAGGATTGCTGGCAAACAGGATGTTCTTTGTTAAGCTAGGAGCGAAGAAGAGCCGATGGCGTAGGCTCAAGAATGGACTACCACAAGGAAGCGTGCTTGCACCTCTACTGTTCAACATCTGTACCAACAACCAACCTATCAGTGCAGGAACCTGTCGTTGTATTTTGCAGACGATCTTGGAAATTAGCGCACAAGATGCAACTTCAACCTGTGAAGAGAGGACTCGCCAAAGCTTTGGATGAACAAATCCTTGTTATGAGAAAAACCACCTACGTGCAAACCATCTAAGACACAGGTGTGTGCTTTCCATCTTAGCAACCGTGAAGCCAAACGTCATTATTAAAGTTACCTGGTCTGGAACACCCCTGGGAGCATTGTGTAACCCTGTCTACTAGGGTTACCTTGGACGCACTCTCTCTTATAAGACCCCGACATCAAGAAGGACGAAGAGTAAAGTATTTTAACGCATAAACTCTTGACAAAACACTGGCACAAGATGGTGTGCTCGCCCATGTACCCTAAGATCGATTGGCACTTTCCCTGTTGCTACTCATGTGCAGAGATGTTTGCCCTGTATGGGAAAGATCAACTATGCCAAGAAGCTTGATTAAACGTAAAATGCCTCCTGCCGGCTATCATATGATGCCTCCGTCCAACACCAACGGAAAACTGACAGCAGGAATGACTCCACCAGACATTCCGTCGTAGCATAGCGACTGCAAGAGCGTAGCTGCCACGTTTCTAATGTGAAGCAACCTATGTCTGGGTAGATACCTGCGGCAAACCGCCTTAAATCCAGAGAGTTGAGAGTTTCTTAAGCAAATTCCAACCTCTTGAAACAGTCTCTAAGGAGTTTAAAAGAGTGGAAAAAAAGGACTGCCATCAACCAAGTAAAATCTATTGGTATTGAACCTGAAGAGCATCACCCACATGGAGCCGACTCCTCATGCGCTGAATGGTGATGCCTCAACCAGAATTGGCCGACTAAGGTTTCCTTGCAGAGTGGGGCTACTGGAGAAGAAGATCAGGGACACTACCTGCGGGTGGTTGTGGAAACCGCACCACAGAAATGGAACATCTCTTGGTCTGCCCACAAGCACAAACAAGGGGCTTGCGGAATTCGACAGACGTTGTGCCCATCTCCTGGCTGGATCATATTTGAGAACACAGTGTTTGGATACATAAGAAAGAGGCGCCACTGTACACCAAATAACAAATTTGACCAGCAGGCCATGCAACCTACCATAATACTTAGTCCGATTAATGCCAAGCATTACCTGGGGTTCCAGAAACAACTCCTGATGGAGCTACCCTAGAGTACTGGGCCTCAAAATCCGGTACAACTTCTCACGACCCCAAGCAAAGCACAACACTTTTCACTCTGGAAGGTGGCATACGTCTACAAACCCTGACCGTCTTTTGGCAAACATGGACACCATCTCCTTCACCGTTATGTTCTCGACCGCTTTCCGAAGTCCCAACACAACCATCACTGATCGCTCGGCAGAGCCTTGCTAAGCCTGTACCACAAAGCCAGTGAAAAGGTGGAACTTCCGCAGGCCGCCTGGGACCAGTTCAAGAACCTGGGGGATTCAGAAGTGCCCAACTCCCGACACGACACCTCCTCCACCTGGACAATTCTTACCCAGCACTGTGTCAACTCTTTATTAATTTAGCAAAGAAGACAAGCCCACGTGGCTGCCGTCGCAGTTATATCCCATCTTGGATGAGGAATGTGACACTCTTTACAATGTTTCCTGAATTCTTACCCGGGAAGATCTTCATCCAGGCTTCAGATCTGACAAACTGCTTGGACAGGAAACGCCGTGAGCGCTGGGAGGATACGGTCCAAGGAATCGACATCACCCACTCCACTTCACCCAGGCCTGAATATAAACCGCCTCCCCGGCAGAGTTTCCACATCGAAATGGCCAGTGACTGCCAACTCAATTGGCGAGCAACTCCTCGCCATGGTCGTTTCAAGAACATTGAATAAGGATCACACTCGCTCTTTCAAAAACTTCGGCGAGCCCCGGCGGGGATGGGTCACTTTCAACATCCTTCTTACTAGAGGAGCTTACATCTGCTATCAGCCAACAACTAAAGAGTGGAAAGTCCCAGGGCCTGATAACATACCAGCAGAGTTCCTGAAGCAATGCGGCCCACGATGTCTAGTTTGGCTCCAGGAGTTCTACACATGTGTTGCCTTACCAACCAGCACTCCCCAAATCTGGAGGGGAGCTCACTATCAGCATCTGCACTCCCCAAACAAAACAAGCCTGCCGACAACCCTAAGAACGACCGCCCAATATCACTACTGTGGTTCTCCTTCAAACTCCTTCAGAGGATGATCCTGGCCCGGCTGGAGCCCGTCCGTCGAATCCCCATCTGCCTGACGAACAAGCAGATTTCGCCGTGGCCGAGTCCCCGTCCCCATCAGAATTGTAAAACTCACAAATGATATTGATGAAGCTTTAAAAACGCGAAAGGCAGGCCGTCCCATCTGGGTGGACCTTACTGCAGCATACTACACCATGTGGCACCAGGGCCTGACACTCAAAGCTTTCCAGGACCATCCCGGATCGTCCCTTGTAACCATTCATATGTAACATGCTTGCAAACCGCAGCTTTGTTCTCAAGACCAGTGAGGGGCAGAGTTAGTCCCGTCTTCGTCGTCTGATGAACGGTACCACAAGAGCTGGTACTGGCTCCTATCCTGTTCAAACTTGTAATCAGCGATTTACCACAAACACATCTAGACACTATGGCTACGCCGACGATCTGCCCTCCTCCACTTCGGACAGCAACTGGGCAGAAGTAGAAAGGCACACTTACTACAGAACATGGCCCTACTTGCCAAGCAATATCTCAAGACCTGGAGACTGAAGCTGACGAAGCCAAGACCACCGCTACTGTTTTCCACCTCAACACCAAATAGGCTCATCGCCAGCTTCAAATCAACCTTCACGGAGTGCCTCTGCCATACAACCTACACCAACCTACTTGGGATTGAAGCTTTACCGTCAGTCCAACTTACCGGCAGCACCTCGAATCCGTATTCGCCAAGGTATCTTTCGAGGAATAAACCTCCTGTGGCCTACTTGTCTGGATCTTCATGGGTGCCAAGCTCCAACGACCCTACGCACCACTGCCTTGGCTCTGGTTTTTCCATCACTGCTGAAATATGCCGCACCGCAGCATGGTGCAACAGCTCTCACACAACGAGCTGGACACAGTACTCAACGAGCCTGAGAACCTCAAACTGGCTTCCTCCGCTACTCCATCTGAAATTTCCTCCCAGCATTCAGACATTGCACCTGCAGTACTTCGGAAGAACACCACTCGCATAACTAGTGAATAAGGCCCTGCTGGCAAAAAGCACCTGCTGCATAACACTGTCAAAGAATCACCCAACTCGGTAGACAGAGACTGCGCTCCTCGCCCGACCGTTCTGCCGACACGCTGCTAAACTCTTCAACTCCCCTTTTCAACATCTTCACCCGTACCCCCCCCCTCCCCGCTCCACACCAGCCGATCTAGCTGAACCGAGACGCTAACAAAATAGAGAGACATGGAATACTGCCTGGCTAGATATCCCAAGACCTGATCAACTCTCTATTACACTAAGACAGAACTACACATCTGGCAGCAATTTCCCACGCAAGGAATGGGTCACCTTAACCCGAATTCGCACAGGAGTCGGTCGCTTCAATAGCAATATTGCACCGATGGGGGCCCTGCGGCCACGCCACCTGCCAATGTGGTTCTCCGTCATAGACTGCGGATCACATTTCTCAATGAGTGAGTGCCCTACCTTTCCAATCAACAGTGAGATGGCTCCAATGCTTACAACACATTTAGGCTGTTGCATCATACGCAAGAAGAAGAAGGAAGACGTCCCTATTAAACAAAGTGACAATGGATGCAGTAAGTGATTGAAATCTATTACATTTTGAGCACCACTGTTATGTCAGGTATACCCTTTAAATGTACTGGGACGATTGTTCCAAAATCTGCACCTAAGAAATTTGTTCTAGACGGACCTTTCCAGATATGCCTTTCCTTATTGTTGTTGAATTGGACATTACAAATAAGTTGCTACAAGTGGGGGCCAGTTACAAACTTATTTATTTTAACGTAGTAACCTGTGTGGTTTTTTTGTGAGGAAATACGTATCATACGAAAGCCTTAGAATCTAAGGAACGATTATCCTATACTTTATGACTGAATTCCTTCACGAACGTAATAAAGGTTTAGATAAGCTTCCCTTCACTGTCCTAGAACATCTAAAAGTTTCCTTCGATGAAAGTTGAGGCATTCTGTCGCTTTCTCTGTAGCATGCTTAACTTGCTAGTCCCGTTTGAGGTTTATATTTCATGTACACTCTAAATATTGTTTTGATTTGAGAATTCTTTCAAGTTTGCTCCCCATCATGGGAATTCATTTCTCCAAGGAATCCCTTCTTCTATTAGTCCCCGTCATGACAGTACATTTAAGATGCGGTTAAATTTCATGTCCCATTGTCTGCCCTGGTTTAACTAGTCTGTCCAGGTCATTTTGAAGGGACTTCTCATCTTGTGGTCAACGATGGTTTTTGTAAATAATACATCATCAGCGACACTAGCTGTAGCTGTCACTGAGTCTGTATGTCGTTGTAAAACAGTAATAAATAGTGTGGTCCCAAGACTGTGCCTTGCGGGATAACCACCAAGGACCTGGCATCTCAATTTATAATAAAGTCTTCCCGTTGACAACAGTGCGTTACTGGCTGTTTTTGTTAGAAGTGATATTATCCAGATAAGTGTTTTTGTTTCTATCCCATGAATATTTAAAGAGACCTGCCACATTTGAAAAATAGTAAGCCCGCAAATGTTTTCAAATCGCTATTTTTGCATGGTTTTAAGGCTTTTTTTTACAAAGCCTTCACCCGAAATAAATAAGACCCAAATCAGCTTCCTTATGGGTAAAAAAACGATTAAAATTTAACGTCGCAGGCGACGTTAAATTCAGCAGACGACGAAAAATGCGTTTAACCACAAGAACACGCACGCCCGTATGCATGTTTTTCCCACTCTATGCACAGGGTTGATCGGTCTATAACCTTTGTGGGTTTCTAATTCAGTGAGTACGATGAAAAAAGTGTATTAGTATATAAGCATTTGTTGATTAAAGTTATGGAAAACTTACAAGTTTTGGCCTACAAATTACCTGGAATGGCTTGATCCTCATATCAATGTCCCTATCGGTTTTGGGTTAAATGTTTATGATGTGTAAAAATATATCTCTGGTTCTTCCAATGTCCTATACTATCATTTGAGAGCAAATTGAAGAAAATTTCATATTTTGTGAAAATGTATGCAGAGCCGCTTTTAACTTTGGAGTACTCCCCCTACTGTGGGGTAACGCCGTAAAAGCTTATCATAGGCAGTTGTGCCACTGTAAACGGCCTGACGTTTGCCCCCCCCCCCAACCGAATCATTGTGAAATGAATCCCTTCATAAGTTTGATCTATGTAAATGATTTCCACTTCACAGGACACCATCCAATCACTGATCAATGACATGCTCTGGATGAGGATTACCCACACCCTGTGTGCATGAACATTGGCGAGTAGGCCGTTTTTACACATGTTGGAATCCTTGTAGAAATGGTCCGTTTCGGATATTTTTTCCAGTACCGTAAGGTCAACCAAATGAACAACCTTATAGAAAAATAAGATTATCTTGGTTGTCAGTCTTCTACGAATAGTATAGGTCTAACCTTTTGTCCATGTCCGATCTCTTGAATCTGCACAGTAATCACTGGTGATTTTTGAAATAGAGTTAGCATTATACCTACCAAAAACGACGCTTATAAATTAAACCATTTTCGGATTTTCTGAATGTTCTATCATAATAAAATTCACATATGTTATAGTCTACAATTAGAGCTTCTACGAGGAAATCCCTTTACATTCCTCCGCAACGGCGTGAGTTTTCTCATGTCCTATGCGTTAAGCCCAGAGTAAGCGTGACAGGTCAATGCCTATTGAATGCACTTTGTGGCACAGTGAATATGGAAAATGGAACCAGTAACTGCAAGATGTTAAAGTCTAAGATGGGCGATATCACAAGTAAAGTCTTATCGTCATTATGTGTTTCGGCTAAGTCATGAAACGTCGCGGATCAGCTGGGTTTCGCATGACCTTTGAACTTCTTAATGCGTGTTGATAGTCTGTAATAACGGAGTTTGGTTGATAGGTTTGCTTCATGAGTTGGCTGTCCAGGGTATGTTCCATCAACTTGCAACACACGCAGGTTAATGATACTGGGCGGTATTTCGCCGGTCGTCTTGAGGCCCTTTGTTGAAAATTGAAGCAATGTATTTGGTCTTTCGCAGTCTTCAGGTAGTATTCCCAGAATCGTACGTCTGGTCTAGTGGCTTAGAAATATTAAACCACGTAACAGCTTCTCTACACCCTGAATTGAGAATCCTCATTTCAGGCATGGGTGGGTGAGGACCTCGTTTGCATCTGGGAAGCTTTCATCCTCTCTGGTAAACGACGCTTAAATTGATTTGCTTAAATATCATCTTCCCTTGGTCCCCATCTGTCACTGTCTGGTTGTTAGCTTTCAGGCTCTGAACACCAACATTACTTTGTTTTCCTGCTTCAGAAATATCAACATTTTTGCGCACATTTGGGCCTTCCTGAATTCTTTGTTGGCCCTCGGTTTTTGATTTTTGTTTGTACTTTTCCCACCTGCTCACTCCTCCCAATTTCTTTGCCTTATATAGCTCTTTTCCTTCTACCGGCAAAGCCTTCAGAACGTCTATTTGTGGCCATGGGACCGCGGGAGTTGGTACATTTTCACCAATCAGCTTACCACATCGAGTCTCTGAAATTTACACCAATTCTCCTCAACAGTTTTGGTTTCAGGATGTGATTTTATAAATGTGTCCGGCAAAGTCCTGGGCTTCTTTTGAAATTTAATTTCATCTATTTCTTTCACTGGTATATCTGTCTTGGTGGTTTAGATGGCAATGTGGTTTTCTTTAGATGAAAGTTTTAGCCATAACCGCAAAATGGTCGGAAAATCCTGCAGTGATCGTGGATACATTCCACAAGTATGGAGTGCGTAGTAAAACACAAATCCAATATGTTTTTCACACTTGTGACTGGGTCCCCGGCGAGTGGGTAAAAGACCATCTTCCAGTTTCTGATTTTAAAACAAATCTTCATAACTATATCTTTTTTGGGGACTTTCTATTCTAACAACACCCATCGTCATCGACTGTGAATTTGGTACTCGTACTGCGTTCCGGTATGGCCGTCATAAGAGCTTAAAAAAATGCTTTAGTGGTGTGTGTTGGTGTAGGAAATGCGGAACCTTTAATGGCTTTTTTTTTCATTTTTTAACGGACTACAAATGATTTCAAACAGTGAATTTAAAATTTAATCGTGGAAATCACATCAGAAGGTATGATTTGTTTACTTAAAAAAATAGGCCTTAAACTTTCGCTGTGACGCTTTGTGAATTTTAATTAAGCCATTTGTGCGCAGTGTATCAAAAAAATTTGTTTTGCCCCTTAAATCGTATACCCCCCCCCCCCCCCCCCCCCTCAAATTTTGTTTTTGCCCCTTTAACTCGTATTCAAGTAATGTTGTTTAATTTTTTTATTTTCAGCATTAAAGTGTCTTTACTGTGCTCAACTATGGGCCAAATTTTATGAACAAAAGTCCTTCGGGAAGTGGTTTTTTTTCATTTTTTGGCGGGAGAATTGGGTGCGTGTTTCAAAAATTGGTTTTTGGCTTGGCCATGTTTGGTACAACCGATTTTTTTCTGTTATGTGGTCCGGTTGTTGAATGTACCCACTTGGATGACCCGAGGGTTTGATAAACCTTCACCGGCAAAGTGCTTTTCGGGTGGGAGTTCCATGTGGGACCCCCCCCCCCCCCCCACCTCACCACCACCACACCATCACTCTTACACTAACGGAGTGCACAATACCTTTATACACTTAAGTGTTAAATAAGCTGGTCACCTAAACTGCTTTTCAGTTTTCAGATGAAATCAGAATTTCGTTTTGATGTACTAAACTTTAATGATGCCCTGTAACAGTACTGCAGGATCATGGTTGTAAGAATAAAATTTTCTGTTACCACTAATTCTACTTAAAGTTTTGTTTATTTTTCTATGTGAAGGACAACGAGTTATGTTAACATGCAAAAACTGTTTCTCACTTTAAAGACACTAATGATTCAACCAAAAGATTCAAAATATAAACTTGCACGAATAGCTTAGAAAATTGAATAGAAATTGCTGTAGATGTGAAGAAAACAGCAGTGTTTAAAGATATACGTGGGGTGTAATAAAATGTCCGTACGTACAGTAATGAATAAAAATGTCCGACTTTTTCCTTATATAGGTTGCTTTTGACTGGTCACATGTAAGAGTATGTAGTATACCTATACTTGTAGCATCAAAATTGTAAATTTAAAAAAACTTTTTATTTTTTTAAAATTATTTTTCGAATTTAAAATCAATTGGTTTTAAAATGAGTTTGTGCTACTACCCCTTGGAGTTGCAATAACATGTAACCTATTCACAATCAGTATCAAGGTTGGTTTCATTTCAGACATGATTATGGAGCCCTTGGATACAATGAAAACATCGCCATTGCCATCACCATTTCGGTAGACGGTTCAATAGATCCCATTGATGCAATGGGTACTAGCTATTCTGTCCGTCAAGCCACTACTGCACAAACGTCATACAGCGCATGACGGAAATCACATTGTATTACCTCATTTGCATCAATGGGACTTCTATTATGAAAAAAAACAACGGCTACCCAATTTTTATTTGGGTATCATTTTCTGGGGGAAAGACCCATTGGTGACTCTGGCGTTTAATTACGTAGATTTGTTTTGTTAGAACAACTACATAGACGATGGATCTTCTTCTGATGCCGCTTAAGGCAGGGGACGGTCATCTATAGGCACTATCAATAATTTTTGTACGTTTCTTCTTTGGTCGCTGTCCATCAATACCAGGTTATGAAAACGGAAAGGTTAATCGAGTACTAAATTTTCCTTGAAACAGCGGAAACTCTCTTAAAATGCCTTAAATAAGCGTGAGCGTGGCTTGACGATAGCTATATTATTTTTTACATTCAACGTTTGGTCATCATGAAGTCTTCGTGAAATCAATTGCAAAAAATGTATTGAAGGCAAATATACCCAATCTTTGGGTGGACTTAATTGATTGGAAGATTTTTAAGTTATAATTAAAAACCACAAATTGACAAATCAAAGTGAACATCCAGCGCCCACTTGACAGCAAGAAGGCTGTGCGTATTAAAGGGACACAATGGCCAAGAACTATTCAACTTCCACAACTTGAAAACAATTTGGGAGTTTACATTTTTTAAAAAAAGGGAGAGTAACTCATGTTTTTTCCTTGTAAGCTTCCCTTCTCTGACACAGACAGCCAAGGTTGCTGACATTACTGCAGCATTTTATCAAACTTGAAAGCAATGCAGTCATCAGTTTTTTGCTCAGATTCATGACTATTTGGCTAGGTGCTAATTCCGACTAATTCCCCCCCCCCCCCACCCCCCCTAAACCCCCCACCCCCACACCTTTCCCTTGTCAGATCAATATCTTACTATAAGCCTGAAGTACAATATGTTTCCTGAATGCTTTTCATTGTGTGCCAAAAACACGCTGAAAAAACTGTAAATTCCTCAGAAAGATGTTAACACCTTGAAATTTTCCGTGTTTCCACATTTTGTAAGTAATTTCAGTAAGGTTCCATTTTATATTATGTAGGGTGTCTCGAAACATCAAAAGAAAAACCATCGAAACACGATCTCAGACCTCGAAACATCAACCCGGAAGTAATTCACCTTCCGGGTCATGGATGTTTCGTAGGTCTGAACAATGTTTCGGAGGCACCCGGGGGGATGTCTCGAAACAACAGACTCAGACCCGGAAGTGATTTTTTTTTTGCCGAAGTCTACATTTTACTTCCGGTCTGCATTTTTTCCGAGGTCTGATGTTCGAGACACCCCCGTTTTTCCGAAACATCAGACCTCGAACAACAGACCTCATATCCGGAAGTGGACTTCAAAAATGGGAGGAAATCTTATTTTCTGTACTAGGAGGCGAACACGCTTCCTTCAACATGGGGAGAACTGGCCCTGGATTGGATGAACTAGTTTACCCGTCTGTTTGTGAAGTTTTGTAAGTTAAAAAATGAAAAAAAGTTAGCTAGAAAACAAATCCTGCTATCCTTCCAGCCGAGACAATGGGGGGAGATGGCCCGGACTTTGGCCCCGAACTTGACCACATGGACGTGCGCTGCTAAATACACCCATTTCACACTTGCGATCCGCTCACCAAGCATATCATTTCACTCAACTCCATTTTCCCAAGCCGCAGTTAAGTCCCAAAAGTCTCCATTTTAAAAATTTAAACCTTAGCCGACCTAATCAGTTGAGTTTATTATTAATTAACTTGCCAAATTTTTAAATCGGGTCTATCTACGTATCTACTATTCATAGAAAGCATGTATGAAAACTAAATAACTCCACACTTACATACCTCCCGACAACCCACACCGTTTTTGTGAAAACGGTTGTCATGACATGAATTTGGAAAGTTTACACGTCCAAATTGTTTTTCCTATTAAATTATGCATGCATGGAAAAATGTGTCTTCGTATGCGAACGTTGCAAAGGTTTTGTCTGTAAAGGGAGGACACCTCCTCCCGCACCCCCGGCCTATCGTCCCTTATCTCTTTCTGACTGGTCTGCCCCCTCAATTTAGCGTGCAGAAAAAAAAAAAAAAAAAAAAAAAAAAAACCAGGCAAACTCCTCCGTTCACGGCACGGTGAGGGTCCTACTTGAATTTCAAAATCAGACCAAGAATTAAATAGTTACTTCGAGTCAAATTTACTTCGAGTGAAATTACTTCCGGGTCTGTTTCGAGGTCCTGAGGTCTGTCTGTTTCGAGGTCTGAATGTTTCGAGACATCCCCCCCGGGTGTTCCGAAACATCAGACCCCTGAAGTAACTTTTTACTTCCTGGGCCTGGAGGCTGATGTTTCGAGGTCTGAAGGTTCGAGACACCCGGGGGGATGTTTCGAAACATCAGAAAAAAACCTCGAAACCTCAGACCCGGAATTAAAAAATTGCTTCGGCAAAAAACATCACTTTCCGGTTCTGAGGTCTGTTTGTTCGAGGTCTGTTGTTTCGAGACATCCTCCCCGGGTGTTCCCTCTAAAACATCAGACCGGAATTGAATTTACTTCCGGGTCTTCGGGTCTGATGTTTCGAGTTCTGATGTTTCGAAGACACCCCATTATGTAATGAATATTTTTCCTGTGCCATTGTAGCTCTTTAAAGGGGCCTCCATTCGATTACAACATATACAGGGTTTTTGTTCATTCAAATCACTTGGGTTTTTTTTAATCACTGATTTAAATCAACGTTCTATCGGTCAAACCTCACGTTTTCTATCGGTCAAACTTCACGTTCTATCTGTTAAACTTCACGTTCTATCGTTCAAACTTCACGTTCTATTTGTCAAACTTCACGCTCTATAGGTCCAACTTCACGCTCTATAGGTCCAACTTCACGCTCTATAGGTCAAAGTTCACGCTCTATTGGTCAAAATTCACGTCACGGATCCCTATGTACAAATCGGACGACGATCTACACTGCGCACTTCGATGTTTTTTGTGACGTCCAATGTTACAAAAATCGGAACCCGATCTATTTTATCGGACGTCCCAATCTAGTTTAATATGACGTCAATCTTTTTTCCCCTTTTTTTTCCAATTGGTGGGGAGACTGCGCTTCAAATTCTGGTTTCCAGCACTGCTGAATATGCCGGCCGCCGCAGCATGGTGCAACAGCTTTCACACAAGAAGCTGGAACAGTAATCAACGAGACCTGAGAACAAGCACTGCTGCCTCCGTCCTCACTCCATCGGAATTCCGACCAGTTGCTTTCAGGCATGGCACCTTTGCAGTAAGTACTTCGGAGGGAGAAACCAACAGCATAAATAGTGAATAAGGCCCCCTGCCTGGACAACAAGCACCCGGCTGCTGCATAACACTGTCAAAGAATCACACCACTCGGTAGACAGAGACTGCGCTTCGCCGACCTTTTCTGCCGACACGCTGCCTAAAAACTCTCCAGTTCCCCTTTCAACACTTACGACAGGGGGAAGACTGCCTGCTAGCATATCCCAAGACCTGATCAACTCTCTATACACCTAAGACAGAACTACCATCTGGCAGCAATCTCCGACGCAAGAAGGGTCACCTTAAACCGAATTCGCACCAGAGTCGGTCGCTTCAATAGCAATATGGCACCGATGGGGCTGCGCCCATCGCCAGCCTGCCAAATGTGGTTCTCCATCACAGACTGCGGAATCACATCTCAAATGGGTGCCCTACCTTTCGCCCCCCGGTGGACACAGATTTCTTAAAAAACCCCAACCAAATCAACAGTGGAGATGGACTCCAATGCTTACAACATAATATAGCTCTGCCCTCATACGCAAGAAGAAGAAGAAGACGTCCTATTAAAAAAGTGACAATGGATGCAGTTAAGTGATTGAAAATCTAGTACCATTTGAGCACTTTATGGTTCAGTATACTTGAAATGTACTGGGACGATTGTTCCAAATCTGAACTAAGAAATTTGTTCTAGAAGTACATTTCCAGGATATGCCTTCCTTTATTGTCGAAATTGGACATTACAATAAGTTGCTGCAGTGCAAGTGACAAACTTATGTATTTTAACGTAGTTACTGTGGGTGTTTGGAGGAAATAACGATCATACGAAAGCTTAGAATCTAAGGAATCGATTAGTCTATACATTTATGAACTGAATTCTTCAACGACAGTATAAAGGTTAGATAAAGCTTCCCCTTCACTTGTTCTAGAACAGTCGTTGTAAAAGCTCCTTCTGATGAAGTTGAGGCATTCTGTCGCTTTCGGTAGCAGGTAAACTTGCTGTCCCGTTTGCGGTTATTTTCAGTGTACACTCATAAATATTGGTGATTTGGAGAATTTTTCAAGTGGCTCCCCAATCATGGTGTAAGTTATTTCTCCAGGATCCATTCTTCTTATTAGTCTCATGACATTACATTTAGATGAGTTAAATTCATGTCCCATTTTCTGCCTAGTTTACTAGTCTGTCCAGGTCATTTTGAAGGGATTCTCATCTTTGTGTCACGTGGTTTTGTAAATAATACAGTCATCAGCGAACAATCTAGCTGTAGCTGTCAATGAGTCTGTATGTCGTCTGATAAAAAATATAAATAGGTGTGGTCCCAAAAGGACTGTGCCTGCGGTGGATTTTTTTTCCCACCAAGGACTGGAATTCTCCAGTATATAGAGTCTTCCCGTTTGACAAGCAGTGCGTTTGGTGTTTGTAGAAGTGATATATCACAGATAAGTCGTTTTGTTTTTTCTAATTAAAGTTTTCAAAAAAGGAGACATGGCACCATTTGAAAATAGTAAGCCCTCAGATTTTTCAAAAAATCGAATATTTTGAATGGTTGTAAGGCTTTTATTTACAAAAGCCTTCACCCGAAAACATAAGACCAAACAGCTTCCTTATGGGAAAATAGAACGATGAAAATTTAACGTCGGCCGGCGACGTTAAATTCAGCAGACGACGAAAATAGCGTTTAACACAAGAACACGCGCACCGCAGTATGCTGTTTCCAACGCTATGCACACGTTTGATAGGCTATACCTTTGTGGGTTTTTTTTACTATCAGTGAGTACGAGTAAAACATATTCATGTAATATACAACATTTGTGATTAAATTATGGAAAATTACAAAGTTGGCCTACAAATTAATTACCTGGATGGCTTTCTCCTCATATCAATGTCCCTATCTGGTTTTGGGTATGTTATTGTTATGTGTAAAACTATCTCTGTTACTTCCAATGGCCGAGGAAATATACATTTGAGAGCAAATTGAAGAGAAATTTCAATTTTGTGATATGAAAATGTGCCAGAGCCGCTTTAACTTAGGGAGTAATATACGGTGGGTACGACGTCAAAAAGTTATCATAGTGCAGTTATAGTGTCCACTGTAAACGGGCATCGACCTTTTGCCCACCCAACCGAATCATTGTGACATGAATCCATTCAAAGTTGATCTATGTAAATGATTCAAGTCACCGGGCACATCCAATCACTGATCAATGACAGGCTATGGATGAGTGATGACCCACACACTGTGTGCATGAACATTGACGAGTAGGCATTTTTACCAAATGGTTGGAAGCCTTGTTAGAAATGGTCGTTTCGGATATTTTCAGTACCGTATGTCAAAAAATACACCACCTTATAGAAAATAAGATTCTATGGTTGTCAGCTTCTACGAAGAGTATAGGTCTAACCGTTTGTCCATGGCGATCTCTTGAATCTGCACAGCAGTCACTGGTGATTTTGCATAGAGTTAGCATTATACCTACCAAAAAATACGCTCTTTATAAATTAAACCATTTTCGGCTTTTCTGAATGTTCTATCATAATACAAATTCACATATGTTATTGATGATAATATATTCTACAATTAGAGCTTTTACGAAGAAATACTTTAGCACTTTCCTCGCAACGACGTGAGTTTTCTCATGTCTATGCGTTAAGCACAAGAGTACGCGTGACAGGCCATAGCCCTATTGAATGCACTGTGTGCACATTGAATAGGGGAAATTGGACAGTAACTGCAAGATGTTAAAGTCTAAGATGGCGATATCCAAGTAAAGTCCTTCGCGTCATTAGGTGTTTCGGCTACGTTCATGAAACGGTCGCGATCAGCTGGGTTTCGCATGACCTTTGACTTGAAGCGATGTTGATAGTCTGTAATACGGAGGGGGCGGGTTTGTTGATAGGTGCTTCATGAGTTGGCTCTCCAGGATGTGTTCCATTCAACTTGAACACACGCCGGTTAATGTACTGGGCGAGTTAGGGTCGCCGGGTCGCTCTTTGGGCCTTTGAAGATGGAAGCAATATTTGGTTCTTTCGCCAGTCTTCAGGTCGTATTACCAGATGTACGTTCCTGGTCGAGTGGCTTTAGAAAATTAAACCACGAACAGCTTTCTTACACCCTGCATTGCGAAGTCTATTTCAGGCATGGTGGGGTGAGGGAATCGTTGCATCTGGGAAAGATTATCATCCTCTCTGGTAAAGGACGCTTGATTGAAATTGATTTGCTTAAATATCAGCTTCCTTGGTCATCTGTCACAGTACTGGTTGTTAGCTTTCAGGCTCTGAACACCAACATATTTGTTACTTCTTCAGACAAATATCAACATTTTGCGCACATTTTGGGCCTTCTGAATCTATGTTGGCTCGTTTTGTTTTTTTGTTGTACTTTTCCCACCTGCTCACTCCTAATTTCTTTGCCCTTACTTAAGCTCGTTCCTTTACCGGCAAAGCTCAGAAGTCTATTTGGTTGAGCCCAGGGACGCGGGAGTTGTTACATTTTCACCAATCAGCTTACACATCGAGTCTCTTAAAATTACCACCAATCTTCCTCAACAGTTTTTGTTCAGGATGGGATTTATAAATGTGTCGGACAAAGTCCTGGCCTTCTTTTTGAAATTTAAATTTCAATCAATTTCTAACATGGTATATCTGTTTGGTGGTTTAGATGGCATGGGTTTCTTTTTAGATGAAAGGTTTAGCCCTAAACGCAAAATGGTCGGGGGGGGGGGGGAGGAAAATCTGCAGTGATCGTGGATATCTTTTCACAAGTAATGGGTGCGTAGTAAACCAACAATCCAATATGTTTTCAACACTTGTGACTGGGTCCCGGCGAGTGGGGGGGGAAAAATAAGACCATCTGTTCCAGTTCTGATTTTAAAACAAAATCTTCATCCTATATTTTTGGGGATTCTATTCTACACACCCTAATCGTCACGACTGGGAATTGGTACTCGTACCACTCCTGCAGTTACGGTATGGCCCGTCAGAGAGCTTTTAAAAATAGCTTTAGTGTGTGTGTTGGGGTTAGGCAAAATGCGAACCTTATGGCTTTTTTTTTCATTTTTAACGGACTAAAAATGAATTTCAAACAGTGATGAAATTAAATTAATCAAGTGAAATCATATCGACGGTATGATTTTTAAACTTAAAAACAATAGGCCTTAAACTTTGCGCTGTGATTGACGCTTTGTGATTTTAATTAAGCATTTTGGTGGAGCAGTATTCAAATTGGTTTGCCACTTAAATCGTATTCACAAATTTGTTTTTGCCCCTTAATCGTATTCAAGTAATGTTTTAATTTTTTTATTTTCAGCAATGTAAATGTATTTATGTGCTCATACTATGGCCAAATTTTATGAAAAAAAGTCCTTCGGGAAAGTGGTTTTTCATTTTTTGGCGGGAGAATTGGGTGCGTTTTTTTTTTTTTTTTTTTTTCCCCCCCCCCCCCCACCTCACCACCACCACCACCATACTTCTTACACTAACGGGAGTGCACAATACCTTATACACTTAAGTGTTAAATTAAAGCTGGTCACCTAAACTGCTTTTCAGTTTCAGATGAATCAGAATTTCGTTTTGATGTAATAAACTTTAATGTGCACTGTAACAGTACTGCAGGATAATGTGTATAATAAAATTTCTGTATCCCTAATTCTACTTAAAAGTTGTTATTTTCTATGTGAAGGACATCGATTATTTACATGCAAAAAACTGTTCTCACTTTAAAGACACTAATGATTCAACCAAAAGAGTCAAAATATTAGAAACTTGCACGAATAGCTTAGAAAATTGAATAGAAAATTGCTAGATGTGGAAGAAAACAGCAGTGTTTAAAGATATTACGTGTTGTAATAAATGTCCGTACGTACAGTAATGACTAAAATGTCCGACTTTTTCCTTATATAGGTTGCTTTTGAACTGGTCAACTGTAGAGTATGTTAGGATACCTATACTTGTTATGAACATGTAAAACCCGATTTTTATTTTTTTAAAATTATTTTCGAATTTAGCAATATGTTTTAAAATGAGTTTTGCTACTACCCTTGGAGTTGCAATAACAGGTAATAATTCACAATCAGTATTCAAGGTTGGTTCATTTCAGACATGATTATGGAGCCCTTGGATACAATGAAAACATCGCCATTGCCATCACCATTTCTGGTAGACGTTTCATATAGAAGTCCCATTGATGCAAATGAGGTATAGCTATTCATTCCGTCAAGCACTACTGCACAACGTCATACAGCGCATGACGGAATCAATTGTAATACCTCATTTGCATCAATGGGACTTCTATATGAAACGTCTACCAATTTTTAGGGTATAATTTTCTGGGGGAAAACCCATTGGTGACTCTGGCGTTAATTAGCGTAGATTTGTTTTGTTAGAACACTACAGAGACGATGGATCTTCTTTCTGAGGCCGCTTAAGGCAGGGGACGGTCAATCTATAGAACTATCAATATATTTTGACGTTCTTCTTGGTCGCTGTCATTCAATAACAGTGTTATGAACGGAGAAGGTTAATCGAGTAATAAATTTCCTTGAAACAGCGGAAACTCTCTTAAAATGCTTAAATAAGCGTGAGCGTGCTTACGATGCGATACTTATTTATTACATGCAACGTTGGTCATCATGAAGCTTCGTGAATCAATTGCAAAAATGTATTGAAGCAAATATACCCAATCTTTGGGTGACTTAATTGATTGGAAGATTTTTAAAGTTATAATTAAACCACAATTGACAAATCAAAGTGAACAATCAGCGCCCACTTGACAGCAAGAAGGCTGTGCGTATTAAAGGGACACAATGGCATAGAAAAATATTCACTTCCACAAACTTGAAAACAATTTGGGAGTTTACATTTTGTAAAAAAGGGAGGAGTAACTAATATTTTTCCTTGTAAGCTTCACTTCTCTGACACAGACAGCCAAGGTTGCTGACATTACTGCCAGCATTTTATCAAACTTGAAAAGCATGCAGTCATCAGTTCTCAGATCATGACTATTGGCTATGTGCTAATTCCGACTAATCCACCTTTCCCTTGTCAGATCAATATCTTACTAGAAGCCTGAAGTACAATGTCTGAATGCTTTTCAATTGTGTCCAAAAACACGCTAGAAAAACTGTAATTCTAGAAAGGATGTTAACACCTTGATTTTCCGTGTTTCCAACATTTGTGGAAGTAATTTCAGTAAGGGTCCATTTTATTATGTAGGGTGTCTCGAAACATCAGACCTCGAAACAACAGATCTCAGACCTCGAAACATCAGACCCGGAAGTAAATTCACTTCCGGGTCTGATGTTTCGAGGTCTGATGTTTCGAGGCACCCGGGGGGGATGTCTCGAAACAACAGACCTCAGACCCGGAAGTGATTTTTTTTTGCCGAAGTCGACATTTTACTTCCGGGTCTGATGTTTCGAGGTCTGATGTTTCGAGACACCCCCGGGTGTCTCGAAACATCAGACCTCGAAACATCAGACCTCAGATCCGGAAGTGACTTCAAAATGGGAGGAAATCTTATTTTCTGTACTAAGAGGCGGACACACGCTTCCTTAAAACATGGGGAGACTGGCCCTGGAATTGTTGACTAGTTACCCGTCTGTTTGAGAAGTTTTGTAAGTTAAAAAAATGAAAAAAAGTAGATAGAAAACAAATCCTGCTATTCTTCCAGCCGTGACAAGGGGAGATTGCCCTGGACTTGGACCCCGACTTGGACCAAATGGACGTGCGCTGCTAAATACACCCATTTCACTACTTGCTAGCCGCTCACCAAGCATATCATTTCACTCAAACTCCAGTTCCACAAGCCCGCAAGGTAGTTCCAAAAGTCTCCATTTTAAAAATTTAACCTTAGCCTACCTAATCAGTTGAGTTTATTATTAATTAACTTGCAATTTTAAATCGGGTCTATCTACTTATCTACTATTCATAGAAAACATGTATTGAAAACTAAATACTCCAAACTTACATACCTCCCGCACCCACACCGTTTTGTGAAACGGTTGGTCATGCATGAATTATGAAGTTTACCACTTCAAATTGTTTCTATTAAATTTGCATGCATGGGAAAATGTGTCTTAGTAAGCGAACGTTGCAAAGGTTTTGCCGGTAAAGGGAGGACACCTCCTCCCGCACCCCCGGCCATATCGTCCCTTTCTCTTTCGACTGGTCGGCCCCCTCAATTTAGCGGCAGAAAACCAGGGCAAACTCCTCCGTGTCACGGCACGGTGAGGGTCTACTTGAATTTCAAAAATCAGACCAAGAAGTGAAATGTTGACTTCGAAGTCAAGATTTTACTTCCGGTTCTGATGTTTCGAGGTCTGATGTTTCGAGTGAAATTACTTCCGGGTCTGATGTTTCGAGGTCTGAGGTCTGTTGTTTCGAGGTCTGATGTTTCGAGACATCCCCCCCCCGGGTTTCTCGAAAACATCAGACCCGGAAGTAACTTTACTTCCTGGTCTGAGGTCTGATGTTTCGAGGTCTGATGTTTCGAGACACCCGGGGGGGATGTCTCGAAACATCAGACCTCGAAACCTCAGACCCGGAAGTAAAAAATTGACTTCGGCAAAAAAAAATCACTTCCGGGTCTGAGGTCTGTTGTTTCGAGGTCTGTTGTTTCGAGACATCCTCCCCGGGTGTCTCGAAACATCAGACCCGGAAGTGAATTTACTTCCGGGTCTGATGTTTCGAGGTCTGGGGTCTGTTGTTTCGAGGTCTGATGTTTCGAGACACCCCATTATGTATGAATATTTTTCTGTGCCATTGTATCTCTTTAAAGGGGCTCCATTCGATTACAACATATCAGGGTTGTTTCATTCAAATCACTTGGTTTTTTTAAATCACTGATTTAAATCAACGTTCTATCGGTCAAACTTCACGTTCTATCGGTCAAACTTCGCGTTCTATCGGTCAAACTTCACGTTCTATCGGTCAAACTTCACGTTCTATTGGTCAAACTTCACGTCACGTCGATGTACAAATCTGACGACGATCTATTCTTCACGCTCTATAGGTCAAAGTTCACGCTCTATTGGTCAAACTTCACGTCACGTCGATGTACAAATCTGACGACGATCTACACTGCGCACGTCGATGTTTTTGTGACGTCAATGTACAAAAATCGGACGCCGATCTATTTTATCGGACGTCAATCTAGTTTAATATGACGTCAATCTTTTTCCCCTTTTTTCCAATTGTGGGAGACGGGCGCTTCATAATTTGGTTACGAAGTCATTTTGAAATACGGTTCTGTGTTTAAATTTCAGATGAGTGTTAATTGCAACCATGAAAAATGTAGTTTTTGAAAAAAAATGGATGGGGTACACGCTTTTAAAAATGTGCCATTGTCTCTCATTAAATTGATGTCATTAATTTATACTGATTTTGTTAATCATGTTTGAAAAAATTACCCATACTCTTCTTATCTCATACCAATTTAAAAATATTATATAACTTCATCAGTGGCCATTTCATCACAATTCCTGATTCCAACAGCGCTAGTTTACACTGTAACTTCCGCCATTTGCTTGCAGTCTGTTTTTATTTTAGTAGCCAACTTACAGGTGTCCACACAAGGAGAAAGATGAATGAAAATTTTTACTGCCACTGTTCTTCAAGCTGAAGTTCACACAAGGACTATATCCATGGATGCAAAACACCCTACATTTATAAATTGCAAAGCTTCATTTCACAAAATATATTTACTATCCAATATTGCTGGACTAGTTGGCTACTATGTAATGGAGGTCACATAATATCATGGCCATGTGACCATTAATAGTTACCCTGATGTTTCAATTTTACAATAATTGTAGCAGGGTCATTCCATGCCAATTCGAGTATACCATCACCTCATGGGTTTCTTTCTTTTTTGGTGTACTTATAGATACTCATGAGAAACAAAAATCCTGAAAATTTGAGCTCTGTACCTCTTTATTCGGGAAATTCAAGGTTTTGACCCCCAGTTTTAAAAGCTAGTGCAACCCCTGGCTAGGATCACGAAATACGCCTTTAAGACCCTACTTTCAGAGACAAGTTCAGTTCCCAACCCCCAAGTTCGTAAATCGGGGCTGCATATCCCTACCTAAAAAACGTTAACTGCCCGCCCCTGGGCAAACACTTACATGTCATCTTGTTCTGCGAGTACACGCACATAAAAATATGCGCGTCATGCTTATGTTATATCAGTGTTACATTTCCCCATTGTTCACATAGCCAGTGTGATCAGACCTACGCTAGCGATTGTCACTAACCTACAAATAGAGGGCTCCCTTCAAATTTAAAACGTATGCAAATCATGAAAACCCCAGTATTTAAAACCCCAGAACCCCTACCTTGATACAGAATCTATCACATAATGGTGACTAAAGTTCATGAAACCTAAGCACTTTTTTTGTAAATTGGCTATCGTGGAGAAAAATCAAGCCCCTGTCATGAATAGGGCTAGGGCATACACATTTTACAGTAGAGTGCCGTGCACATTTTTCAGTGTAATTTCACAGAAATTCATGACTTGTTTTTTGTCCATACAAAATCTATAAATTGTTTTCCTAAGATAGACACGTGGATAATCCCTCATTTTGAAGAGGATTGTAATGCCAAATGAAGATTATATTTTGTGCATGTGTGCCCAACCCTATCTAGCCTAGGCCCTAGCCATAGGTCCTAGGGCTATGTTATATACATGAATACTTTGCATAATTATATCTCATATTTATGATTTACACACAGCAGAAAAAAATACCTAAATACACTCTGTAACTCTCTCTCTCGAGCCAGTGCTCTAACTAAATCCAAGAGAGAAGAGGCAGATTCGTAAACATTGCTGCTCTCCATCTTGCCGCCACTTCAAATGGTAATTTTTATATACAGCTAATCGCCAAACATTGCAAAATAGATGGCGTCATATTTTTGTACATCGACGTGACGTGAAGTTTGTCGTCAGATTAGTACATCGACGTGACGTGAAGTTTGACCAATAGAGCGTGAAGTTGACCTATAGAGCGTGAAGAATAGATCGTCGTCAGATTTGTACATCGACGTGACGTGAAGTTTGACCAATAGAACGTGAAGTTTGACCGATAAAACGTGAAGTATGACCGATAGAGCGTGAAGCTTGAAAACAACCCGATAGAACGTGAGTTGAACCGATAAACCGTGACGTTTTTGACCTATAGAGCGTGCAACACTGTATGTATTTTCGCTCTGCTGGCATTCCAATACAACAGGGCTATGCTTTGCTCGAGTCATGATGTATATCTAACTGGTCACTGATATTTTAGAAATAAATTGTGATGACCTTTTAATTCATTTTCAATCAAAGTGCAACTTTTGCACTGACATCCCCCGAGTATGTAAAGTAAATTGCACATAAAACTGCGCGACATCAGTAACTTCCTGTCCCCCGATATGCGTACCCACTGTTCTTTTGCAAGCATCTTTATCTCTTGATCCCATGGAGTATCACTGCAAGGTCGCCTTCAGACAACAGGAGGTTCAGAACTCAGTACTGTTTACGCGTAAACAGAACCTTGCACACGTCTTCGTCAAATTAGTGAAACTTTTCAAACACATGAGACACGTTTAACCAATTATCGAGCTCAAGTTTATTATGAAGTATATAATAAAAGAAATATAACGAGGAGAAATTTAATGGGCGGTTTTCTATTTCATATTTGGCAGTCCAGTTACGTATTTTTAATATACAGTCCAATACTTTTTTTATAACGTATCATTTAGATTCTTGCCACAGTGCCATAGTAGAGAACACTAGTAGAGGGGTGGGTAATGGTGAGGGTATTTTGTGAGTGAAATTGAGAAAATTGCGTGGGGAGGATATACTATATTGTGCCGGTCAATTGATGTGTTCTTTATCATGTCACAATACAATGCTTCATAACATTTTTTTTCTTTTAGTCAACTGACTTTATTATGTACCACAAGTAGACGATCAACCTACAGTTTTACTGTTCACTAGGCAAATTTTATCAACATAAGAATATACGGAAGATACCCGACTCACAACTTTACGATACGAAAATAACACTTGTTTAACGAAAAAACACAACAAACAAACAAAAGAATTAAGTGCTGCTCAAATTTGTAATGTTGATGAAGATATGATGGAGGGCCATTACCAAAAGGATTACATTGAATAACATTCCTTTCCTCGGTCCTTATAGAGTTTTGTCATTACTCGAATGCATATTTTTTCCACCTCTTTTTAACATATGAAATATTTTAGCATGTAATTTACAAAATTATAACTTGGTTGATCAATTGAACATACCAAAACAGACCTTTAAATGTTAGACTCTCCTATTAGTAAAGAATCGATTTATAGAACGTGCAGAACGAGTAGTAAACTTCATGCAATCCTCAGAATAAATGTACAATGGATTTTGAGGAACCTCGTTAGAATGGACAATATGGCTTTTAAAGAGAAACTCGTTTCATCCATCAAAATCGGTTAGAACATCTATTTGAAAATCCTGATTTGAGTAGAAAATGAAGTGCCCGAAATGAATTTAAATAAATTTGCTGCTCCAAGCTCTGGAATGAGCTACCTGTTAAAGACTGATTCAGAGATTTCAAAATTAACCTTTTTGTTAATAACTAAAAATGGTCAACTGAAGATAGTCACCTGAAAATTGCTCAAAGTCCAAATTTGGGATGAATCATATTTTTCGCTTTTCATGCAGTAAACATTTAGTACAGTATTCGTGGCCATAGGATAACTGTGTATAACAAAAATTCCGGATCCGGAATTTTATAACAAAGTTGTGATTTTCCATATGAAGGACTTCGATTTGAGCTTAACTATTTCACAGTGATTAGTATAGACCGTATTCAATATGACGTCAGCCACCACTATGTTCGTGGACAAGATGCATACATTCCAGGACTACAATACATTAAAGCGGCACTGGCACATTTTCACAAAATATGAAATTTCTTCAATTTGCTCTCAAATGATAGTCTAGGCCATTGGAAGAACAGAGATATATTTTACACATAAAAATAACATACCCCAAAACAGATAGGGACATTGATATGAGGATAAAGACATCCAGGTAATTTGTAGGCCAATTTTTAAGTTTTCCATAACTTTAATCAACAAATGTGTATATTACATGAATATTTTTGACTCGTACTCACTGATATTAAAACCACAAAGGTTATAGACCGGTCAAACAGTGTACATAGCGTGAGAAACATGCATACGGCGTGCGTGTTCTTGTGTTAAACGCCATTTTCGTCGTCTGCTAAATTTCGCGTCGCCGGCGACGCGAAAATACAAAATCGTTCCGTTTACCCATAAGGAAGCTGATTTGGTCTTAATTATTTCGAGTGATGGCTTTTGTATATAAAAGCTTTACAACCATGCAAAAATATCGATTTTGAAAAATCTTGAGGGCACACTATTTTTCAAATGTGCCAGTGTCTCTTTAAGCTGTCAATCGATCCATGTTTAGCGATTGCACAGGGATCATTGACAGGTGAATGTATTGTAGTACTGGAATGCGTCTATCTTGTCCACCAACATGGCTGGCTATTGAATACGGTCTATATGAACAAGCATTATGTTTATGCAAAAAACACAATTTGTTTGAAAAATGAGGGCGCCCTCCTCGGGAAATCTCTGAGTCAACCTTTAAACTGAGGGAGGCAGTTTCGGTGCCCGTTTTCAAACGTTTGCTAAAGACTTGCCGTTTCTGCTTCTCCATTGTCTGATATTGCAATATTTTTGCCATTCTCTGTAAGGCACTGTGATCTTTTGTAGAGCGCCAAATAAATGCCATTTATTATTATTATTATTATTATTATTATTGCTCCAATATAGGTTAGAGTCGTTAAATTCAGCAGACCATTTGGCTACAGCTGATGGAATTTCAAACATCTTTTTTAACACAAAGGGAATGAATAAATTTGCAGATTTTACGTAGCTTGGGGATTTCATTCAGCAATTCAACTTGACATAATCTGTTACATGTGAATGACCAACTTCCATATCAGAAATCCAACCGTATGGAATTGAACTAACTACTGAAAAATAATTCATAAAGTTAATATTTAAATGGTATCTGTCGGTGAATTCGGTATATGACATAACTTTTCCCTCATCGCTACGAATATCACTTACATAAATAATACCTTTATTAAAACCATTTTGTTTCAAATATTGTTTTGCCACTAATTTTAATGTGCAAGTTATTCCAAAGGATTTGGTTAGGATAAGCAGAATCAAGAATATTATATGTAACATCACACCAAGAGGCAACAACCTCTCTTATAAAAGAGGTAATGGATTTTTCACTTGACATCATGTTACATTGTCATATAAGATTTTCACCAAGATGCTTCAAATAATAATTATAAAATAACTTCCAAGTACCTTTGTTATTTTAATCAAGTAGTCTCTTGATCCAAGTGTTTTTTAAACCTTTGGTCATTGAGGGAACATGACACATTCTAAGCCCGCCATCAGCATAATCACCAATTATTGTAAGACGATTCATCTTATCAGGTTTGCCAGACCAAATAAATTAGTAAATAATTGTATCAAGCTCCTTAATAAAATAAGGTGGTAGGAGCAAACAACGCCGATCTAAGGCGTCTTCAGCGCCATCAAAAAATAAAGCTGCGCGATTGGTTTTTGGATGTGGAAGAGACAAGAGCTCATCATAACTTATAAATAGTCTCCATTGGTTGCCTGTTGAGAACAGAATTAAATACAAGATCATGCTTTACTGTTTCACATCACTTCACAGGCAGGTTCCAGAATACCTTAGTAATGTCCTTGAGTTGTATATACATCACATCTAACTCTGAAGATAGCAGACGTCGACTTCGCTCTTCCTCTGATGCCACCAGGCTCAAAGTACCACGCTCGAAACACCTAGCTGGTGACAAGGCTTTTCAAGTTTGTGGTCCAAAACTTTGGAACCAACTTCCTGTTGACATCAGAGAGGCGCCGTCCATCTCTATCTTCAAACGCCTATTGAAAACTCATCTCTTTCCAAAGGACTGATTTTCTCTGTTATTATGTTTGTACTTTGTAAAGCGCTGTGTTCTTTATAGAGCGCTATATAAATGCTGATTATTATTATTATTATTATTAGGTTAGGCAAAACTGATAAAAGAAATACAATCTGAGAAATAGCCAGTGATTTAATCATGACGATCTTACCCAAAGGGGCCAGATCTCTCATAGACCAGACTCTTAAAATATATCTCATCTTTTGCAATTTAGGCAGAAAATTTAACTCAAAGATATGGTCAAGACTAGATGTTATAGAAACACCAAGAAGCCTAACTGGACCGGTATGAATGCCCAAATGGTTTATATTTGTTGGATTGTTTCTAAAGGCACCAATAAACAGGACACTTATCAAGGTTTACATTAAGGCCTGAGAAAATCTTAGATTAAGAACAGCAATGATATTTTATAAAGGCACTACATCTTTCAAAAATATAGTGATGTCATCGGCGTATGCACTCTATTCTATTGTTTCTAATAGCAAGGTTTAAAATTTCGCTACAAATAATAAATATGGGCTAAGGGGACAGCCTTGACGAAGACCACAAGTTAATGACAAAAGGTGGTTGAGGCGTACCCATTATTAACCACACAAGATGATATATTACTTAGAATAAAAAAGACCTGAATTCATTTCATTATATGTGGGCCAAAGTTAAGGTATTTAAGAGTTTTAAGATAAAAGACCATTCAAGTTTATCAAACGCTTTCTCAAAGTCAACCATAAAAATTAAACCAACTGTTGCAATTAATCATATTGGCATAATGGATAGTATCAAGAGTAAGACGGATATTTTCGCCAATGTAACGGCCTTGAAGAAAACCAGTCTGATCTGGGTGAATAATGTGAGATAATATTTGTTTTAACCTATCAGCTATGCATTTGGTAATTATTTTATAATCTGTGCTAAGTAGTGCTCATTAAATATTGTGTGTGACGAGTGCAGACATTTCTACTGCTTGGAGAGAGTAACATATACTTTCAATACAGTCATTTATACAGCACAGCACCGTACACCACCATTATAATCAGCTATTTTCACAACAAGCAGCATTGCAAACATTCGCTTCACAAAATGACATTTAAAATATACTTTATGACAATAGAATTTTACTAACAATTATGAAACAAAGTGATACGCTTTCATTCAGCTTACGTCACACTTCTTAAATTAGGCTCTAGATAAAACTATATCACGTTTTTATCCTTGCAGTTGCTTTGATATTTTTTGTACATTTGTCTGAGCACCCTGTCTTTGCGAGCTTAAATTATCGCTCAATTTTAGAGATTAAGTATTAACAGATAATATCTCTCTAACTTCAAAAGAGTAAAAAGTCAATCCTCATGGGATTCAACGAAAGATTGACATTTCCAATCTAACCAAGAGTGAGAATCGCTCTTTTTCCTCCTTACAAGTAAAATTTCAAACTGTAAAGAGTGAATTTGTACTCTTCAAAGAGTGAAATTTTCAAAAAATCTTTTTAGATTGAATTTTCAATCTTTTCACCGATTGTTCCCTCAGCACAATCCCTCTCGATTGAATAATTTAAGTGTGTGTAAATTGACAATTGACTTTATATTCAATCTATCTGGAGATATTGTGCTGAGGGAAAATCGTTGAAAGATTGAAACCTTCAATCTAACCAGATTGAAATTTCACTCTTTGAAAAAAATAAAAAACTTAAAAAACTTTAAAATTTGAAATTTTAACTTGTAGGAGGAAAAATAGTGATTTGCACACCCCCCTCTTGGTAGATTGAATGTCATCTTTTCGTGACTCCAAGAGTCCACTCCAAGGAGGATTGACTTTTTCATCTTTTTTAATTTAGGAGTATAAAGATTTGTACTTTTTAAAAAATCCAAGTTTTATTTGGGAATTCGACGGCGCTTTAAATCAGTATGCTTTTAGCAGTCTGTCCAAATACCGTTTTATCAGTCTTTTTTTAGTAGTGGAGCGCTAGGACCCAGGTCAAACAGGATCGTTTACCCCTCACTACAGAAAAGGTTTGACACCTATGGTAGTTATAGGAGACCCGCTATATCAACGCTATAGGAGTACTCTCAAATTGTTTGTCACTTTTTTAATAGGGGCCAATTTAAGTTTAAACAGGGTCAAACTTTTAAAAAATCTCCCAATCATTTGCAAATGTATGCCCATAGTGTCCGTCTCGTCATAGGTTACAAATGTATAGTTTGACCCAACTAAATACAATGGTTGTGGAGTTATATGGTAAAAAATTGTCTAAAATGGTACAAAAAGGTCAATTTCTATTTGTACAGGGGTCAAAACCGGAGTTGCTGCTGCTCCAAATTTTGTTGAAAGGATCAAGTTTTGTTCATCTAGCTTAATGAGTCAAATACGGAATAGTTTGTCCATCTGCAATGCATATTTACATGTTATGGGACAAATATGTCAGAAGGTCACATACCCAATTGGTGTTTGACCGTCTTTGACCCTTATCTCCGTAGTAAGCATTTAACACAATACAAACTATCCCTTTTATGAGTCCTCAACCTCAGGCATAACTTGCAAGTTAAATATAATCAGATTAATTTTTTAATGTTTGACCCCTGTACAATTGAAATTGACTTTTTTACCATTTCACCCAATTTTACCCTTAATAACTCCCAAAACAATTGTCGTAGGTTGGTACAACCTTACATTTTTGAAGCCTTATGATTAGATGGACAATATGGCATACATTTCAACATTATTTGGTCATTTTAAAAGTTTGACACCCTGTGTAAACTTAAATTGGCCCCTTGAAAAGTGATACCACAATTTGAGCAGTCTACCTACCTAGCATTGATGTAGAGGGTCCCTACTAACTACCCAAGGTGTCAAACCTTTTTCTCTGTAGTGGGAGGAGGTAAACGAACTCCTTAAATAAGGCCCCTATGATTTCTGCTCCTACCTCTACAGGCTGATGTCTACTGAGGTCAGCTCGGAGAGATCACGCTTTAGTAACTCAAAAACGCTTGCCTGTGATAACCATGAATTGTTATAACCATTGGCAGCAACAAGGCTTTGAAACAAATGAGTGTTGATTGATAGTTTTATGTTAAAACTGTGTTATATAATTACGACTAAAATTACTGTTCTACCACACCATCTGACGATATAATCTCTTGCATTGGTAATGGTTATTCTTCTTTAAGATAACGAACTACGATGTTGATTACAGCTACTGTAAGCATCTTGTTGTCTCCTTTTTAAAAACAAGACACCCCAGTTCAATTTCTCATGTCTACTCCAACGAAGGCCTTCAATATATCTTCGACGGTGCCATCAGCTCGAATCATTTTGATCAGTTCTGCTTTTATGTATGGGTATTTGTGTATGAATATACGAACACATTTAAATCCCACTGTTCAAAATGACCAGAGTGAATCCGTAATGTCTTTCCAGTTGTGAATAATTCCTACCTGTTAATGGCTCTTTTCAATTAGTTGCCACGAACGGAAGCCATGTTATGTAAAAAGCCATTGTTACAAGAAGTGTTGTTTTGGTAGCTTTTAATTCTCTGGTTCGCTTGAAATAGATCTTTTAGGAGAGCTTTCACACGGTTTGATGGTAAAGCCTGAGCTTGCAGTTCACAATTTTCTTACTTTCGCTTGTTTGTCTTTGGGCAATAATAAAAAGTTTTGATGTAAATTATTCCAACGAAAGAAAATGTGAACAGAAATCACGTAAATGTCAAACTTTTTCAAAGACAAATCGGGTTACTAAGTCAACCAGGCAGATACCAAACTCAAAATAGGTAACATTATCAAAAGGTTCACTTACGCTGGTCAGTAGAAAAAGTGGTATGAAATATAGTGGTCCTAAGATCAATGTCAAAATGGCGCGCTTTTTAGTCAAAACATTTATGTAACGAAGCGGCCATTTAATAGCCACGAATCTATCCACGCTCAAATAAACGATTAACATTTGTGATATTCCGCATAAGACAGCACCAAAAAATCCCAATATTTTGCAGCTAAGATCGCCATATAGCCACTGCTTGGATTGCAGCAAGTAGTTCGGAATTGACAAAGTCTCAAATGTAATTCCAATAAACAGATCAACCCAGGCGAGTGCTTGAAGGTAGACCCTTGTTGCATCTCCAATATCAATGTGGGGAAGAATGCGAAGATTTAGAATATTTCCACCGACCGTTAGAAAAGCGGCAAGGACCTTGAGGGTCGTTACGATGATGGTTTGAATTATTGTTGCTATCTCATTATTTCCATCTCCCAAAGTTGTATCATTTAAAATATTCGACAATGATTGTGCTTTAACAGTGGTGGTAAGCTCCATAGCCGATGGTAGCCGTAATATTTATTGTTTATCAAATATTGTAATGAGGACCTAATGAGGAGTGAAACCTTCCGCCTCAGAAGAACCCGGAGATGTTATGCGTTTGTTATGACTTTCGCCGTATCTTTTTCTCTCTGGAGTGAAACTGTGATTGCGCTCTAACAACCTCTCTCTCCTCGCTCTCTTACATACGTCAATTTTAATTAGTAACAGCGCAATGTACGAAACTTTTTGTTATGATGCAAGGGTATAAATAAATAAATAAAATAAATGCCGACATTTATATAGCGCCTTTCACAGTGTATCAAAGCGCTTTAAATTTATTCCGCTGCCACTAGAATATGTCAACTGCCTTACAAATGCCCAAGGCATATACTCATACCTTTGGGCGGCGCTCAATGGACTTTTGATATATTTGTAAAATGTATTTACTTCCTTTTCATATTACATCTGTATGTATCTCTAATGTAAATTTGCTTAGCTTTTACCTCTGCCAACAGGTTTTTCTGTCTACACTTGTCCCGTCTAGTCTACGTCTGATGCACTTCTAGTCTCCCTCATTTAGGATTGTAGCTTGTCTTGTGCACACTCGTAGGGTGGCCAAGGCGTCATTCACGAGCTGTGCTCTTACTTGGTCAACCCACCATTTTCTGTATTATAGACTTGTTTGATCTTAGCTTTGGTGAATAAACTCTGAAACTATGAAACTCTGAATATAATCCTAACAGCTCCCATTTAGCACCAGGGTGGAGAGAACTGAGAGAGGTAGGCGGTTTTTAGTTTAGCCCGCATGTCCCGAAGCCGGTTGGTCCGTGTGAAAGCAGATATAGTCCGCTGAACCATAGTCGTCGGGCTCCACCATAATCGATAACGGATCAGAGTGAAACTAAGTTGCGTTAAAGAGTCAACTGAATCGATTGGCCCTATTGTTCACCATTGTTCCCGGACTATGAGTACCCGGACAATGGTTACTTCCTACACCGGCAATTAAACACCTCTATTAGAATTGTTCCCATGTGGTTATCAAATGTCCGTATTTCCAGTTGGTTCAGGCAATTAACGCGAATCCCTCAAAAACCGATTCTTGGAGATTTTGGCCCGAATTCATGCTCCAGGTGCAGGTATTTTCACATCGTCTCATAGGGGCCCTATTCATTATTATGTTGTCGCTTAATTTTTCCGTTAATGTTTATATTGAAGTATTACAAGAAACGACTTCCTGCCGGCTCGGATTGCGTGGCGTGTGTCTGTGGGCGCTCGTCTTGTTTTCTAAAGAAGGTGCGTAGAGGGTTCGAATCCACTCCAGGAACAAAATTTAGTTTATGATTTTAATTTGTATGTTAGATTTGGAGATTGGAATCATAAAAACACCAAGTTGTGGATTGAAGTATGAAAAATATTGAATAGCTGCCTTATGAGATAATAAGACTGGTCCTGGTCCTGGGGCATGAATGCGGGCCAAAATCTCCGACGTGCAATCCCTCCCCGCCGATTGGGGTCCCGGTAGGAACTAAGTGAAAAAACGAAAGATAACGATGCAGGCCAATGTGTTTTTTTTTTTAATATTCAGAAGTTAAAAAGTAAGGTATATCTTTATTTTCCTTTTTAAATCAAAAACAGAAGTCTGAAGTAAATTAAAATGTTATAAACCATTTTAAAGACATATCTGTTTAAAGAAACGCTTGTTTAAATCAAGCGTGACTCTCTCTTTTCTTTAAAATTAAACTCATACAAAAGATTTAAAAAAAAAGACTGATTAAATAAGAAAATGCGAAAAACATTTTAAAAGATATCTTGTTTTAAAAGAAAAAACGAACCACAATGTGGACACAAGTTGTTTACATTATTTTCCTTCTATCAAGTGTGACTTTCATTAGACTTCAAAAAAATGACGTCAAACATTTTAAGAATATATTGGTTAAATCAAATCGTAAATATTTTAAAAGAATTACTTGTTTTAAAGGAAAACTTGTTTAAATCAAAACTATATTGAACAAGCCCAAATAATAAGACTTGATTTTAACAAGTTTCTAATATAAGCACGGTTAAAACATAAAATAACAGGACAAATGTGGGACAACAACATGGCAAAGATAACGGACGTCGATTGACAGTTGGCACAAAACCACGAATGTATAGTTAATCCTGTGATTAAGGGTGCAAACCATAATAGTGCACTATTACGCAGCGGGTGGCGGCCAAGCTTCATTCATATGCGCAAAAACTGGCGAACGAGTCATTGGACGAGCGCCTGAACAGTGAACCGGAATTTGAAGTCAATGTGCGCGTTTATAAATAGATCAGTCGGAGTGGAGAGTGGGAATCCCGCTACGGAGACGCGGCTCGTTTAAATAGCCTGCTTAATCGGTGGTGATTAATTGTGCTGCAAAACTATCATTCAAAATCGTTTTTAAAGACCAGACATGAGAGGATTTGCCACCTGAGGTCAAAACGAATTCATTCCACGGTGGTGCATGGGGTACCCTGGGGTACTGGTACCGGCTGGGCAATGGTCGGCAGCTATAATAGCGGTGACTCTGCGATTGAACATAGGTCAAGCGAGACTCGTTCAAAATGGATCCGGTTGTACCGTTATTTACACAAAAAATACTTAGACGAGTTGATTCAACTCCAACGGATTTTGAGTGGAAAAATATTGAGATCAAAATAATTTTAGCTTTAGATTATTTGTCACTTAGTGATTACGTGCTAAAAACCTATGGGAACGGCAAAAAAACGACGCTATCTTGGCCGGCCCCCCTGCTTGTACGGCACCATAGGACTTCGTATAGAAATTATATTATTCAGAGTTATAGTATGTATATTGGAATTGGTATACTTTGAAAATCAAAAATGTGTCGTCAGAAGACAGTAAGTGTGAACGTATGGGGGTAGGTACTGCCTGTTGCAGTTGGGGAAAAATTGAACTTCTGTCGTAAAACCGTTTTGGATGAAGGAGGGTTCTAGAGCATAAAATTGGGATATTGTTTATGTGTTGAGTCTTCTCCCAGGGGCCGAAAGGTGTTTCTTGGTGTTTTGTTTTTTTTGTGAACCGAAAAAGTGGAATTTTGGACGATTTGTGAGGCAAGTGGTTTCACGAAATTAGTGTTTGTTTTCGTCCTCGAAACTGGCCATGTGGAATATTCCCTGTTCATAAATAGGGTTTACACTTAGTAACGTGTGATGTGTTACGTTATTTTTTGAATAAGGCCTGTATAATTTTTCACTGAGGGGAAATTATCCATTAGAGATAGATACTGTTATTCTTTTAAGGCTATAGGAAACAAATATTCATGATGTAGTGGTTGAGTAATTTGGTTCGCTTTTATTCTCGGTAAATTTATCTCTCGCTAGTAGTGGCGTGTCACTGTCTCCACAAGCTTGTGATCAATGGAGCAGATTAACATCTTAGGACAAATACCTATGGCGCAGCGTTTTAGCGCTTATTCACTATATTATTTCCCCCCCTTGGTCCCGGTTCAATATCGGTCGAACGAAGTTGGATTTTTTTTTTATTGTGTTATTTAGTTTTGTTCTTGTTTGAGCTGTTTGTTACCAGCAAAAGATGTGCCGTTATTTTGCTTTTATTCGATTTTCCCCGAACTTTTTTTTTTCTTTTTTAACAACCAACACAGGCTTACCGCGGCACTGGCAACATTTTCACAAAATGAAATTTTCTTCAATTGCTGTCAAATGATAATCTGGGCATTGGAAGAACCTTATATTTTACCAGAAAAATGACATACCCAAAAACAGATAGGGACTTGAATTAGGATACAGAAATCCCTGTAATTTTTTAGGCCAACTTTAAGTTTTCCATAACTTTTATCAAGAAATGTGTATATTAGAATATTTTGACTCGACTCCTCATATTAAAACCACAAAGGTTATAGACCGGTCCAAACGTGCTGCATAGCGTGGGAAACCCATACGGCGTACGGGTTCTTGTGTTTAACGCCATTTTTTCGTCTGCTGAATTTAACCTCGCCGGCGACTTTAAATTACAATCGTTCTGTTTACCCATAAGGGCGATGTTGGTCTTATCATTTCGGTTGCGGGCTATTGTATATAAAGCTTTATAAACCCCGGTAGGCCCTGGTATTCGAAGGTGGATATCCTTCTCGTGTACAAAATCGCGTAATTAGGGTCGTTTATTGAGATCAGGCGATGTGTACGCGCGTACATTGTTTTAGGGTATCAAAATCGTCAAAAATTCAAATTAAGGGTGCTTTTTTTCACGTCAAAAAATACTTTTGGGTGGTGATCTTTTGAGTGCTTGTAAAATACATTGAAATGCTGAAAAAAGTGGATTTTGTTCCGATTTTCTTCTGATTCACCTTGTAGATCCCCTTATTTTTCTCCATGCCGCGCGGGCTACATAAATATAATGCCGTTATAATTTGGAGTTTCCTTTCATTTTCCGGCGTATTAATTCTAACCTAGAATAATGTTATGTAGTCCTATTGCCTAGAGATACAGATTAGGGTCTGTCTCTATTTATGTCCACTCAAATAAGGTCATGGATTATATTTAAGTCCGGGTTTTACTTAGTTATGACATTGCTAAATATGCAGAAAATCATTACGACTCGATAGCCCATTCATTTCAAGAAATAGGGACAACACTTTAAATTGAATGGATTTAAATTTTAACATATTAGGCTTTAGATAAATGCGCAACTTGGCACGCTTTTACACAAAAGAGTGCAATAAAAATTCATGAAATCATGTTTAAAATATCCTTATCAAGCTAGGGCCACAATAAGAATCCTATAGACTGTAGAGTGGTTAAAGGTACATTTTATAACCTTCTCGTTAGGGTAGCAAAATTATGTCCAAATACTTGTTTCGGGTGTATTTTTAAACCTGTCATGTCAAATTACTTGTTTAGGGTTTTAAAATTAAACCAAAACACGTGTTAAGGGTAGCAAAACCAAGCCAAAGTACTTGTTTAGGGTACAAAATCACCCGAAATACGTGCTAAGGTGTTTCTTGCCAATTGAACTACGGGGCTTAGTGTACGTTTTTGGGATGCCATACAGAGCTGTACACCTTGGAATACCAGTGGCCCCCGGCTTTACACCATGCAAAAGTATCGATTTTGAAAATCTTGAGGCGCCTATTTTCCAAATGTGGCCAGTGTGCCTCTTTAAAGTGAATCACGAAGTTGAGAATAAGTAAATGAAACAAAAGTACATTTAAGTTCCATTGTGACCAATTAAAATTAAATTTAAACATAAATAAAATCTTTTTTTAAATAAAAACTTCAAAAATTAATTGAATAATGAGGTGAAAAAAAGAAAAATTTTAAATAAAGACAACCAAAAGAAAAGACAAATAACAAATCAAATTTAAAAGAAACCCATATTAAATTAAATTATTAAAATAATCAAATAATAGCATCCAATTAAATGAAAATAAAAATTAATAACAAAGTTAATAAACAAAATAAATTAAAAAATAACAAAAAGCAACTAAATGAAAATACTCCAATAGCAATTTTATTTAAAATAAAATGACTAATAACATAAAAATCTTTAACATAATAAAAACTAAAGATAAATTGATAAATACTTTCTTATTTCCATATCATCGCCCCTTGATACAAAAGAGTACAATACAAAGGAATGAGAACAATAATACGATTATATAGCGTAGGTGACCAAAAAAAAACTACAAAAAATGTTGCAACAACAGCTGTTAGGTAGCTTATAATACCCATTAATGAAGATCAACCAAACACTGTCAACACATTAAAGTTAGATCTGGGATAGATATCAGCATCTATGATGATGCTTTCTGGCTTTTTAAACGATACCTTTTTTAGAACACTATATTCGGTGAAAATTCATTCGCAGTATTGTGGGCCTGGGTTCTTGTCCCTCTTGAGAAAGCATGGTTTGTCTAATTTCTAACGTAAAACTCATCTGGTTACGAGTGTTTCCATAATATAAGTAATTAAAAATACATTGGAAGTGGTGTGAAACAAAATTTAAGAAATAAAAAAGGGAGCATTAACACCCCAAGATCGAGTTTGTAACTCAATACATACGCAACAAATAATTAAAAAAAAACAATTATAAATGTATTTTGGAAGCATAGGAAATAACCAAAAATACACTTTGAATAAATACGAAAAGCAAGGGGTTTGTTGAGAAGATGTGGCTGGGTATTATTAAATACTTATGAAAATAAAAACGTAATAATAATAATAAACTGACATAAATACGAACAACGTTAGTAAGTAATTAACAAATTTCAAAGCAATTAAGAATAATATAAAATAGCGATAGGAACAATTAATTAAAACAATAAATAATTTTTTTGTGTTTTTAAAAATATATGACCAAATATTAAAACTAAAGCATACAAATTATTTAAAGAACTCAAACCTGAATATTAAAATAAAAAAATGACAAATACTTTTAAAAAATACGAAAAAAATGTTTTAACAATTATAAAACATAAAATAAAATGTACATAATATGACCCAAAAAACATACGCTTTAACAAATCTAATACAATATAGAAAAAAGTGGAGAACATGTTAAACAAAAATACAGTTTTATAAAAATAATTTTAAAATATATATTGTTTTTCATTTTTTTTTTATTTTTTCAATTTGGTGATTATGAGAACCTGAATTGGGTGGGAAGGTTTGTGTTGGGGAAGGTGGTGATTTACAAAACTGTTTTCTAATTTGGAACCCCGGGGGGGGGGGGGGGGGGTGGCTTGATGGAAAGGAACCCCGGGTAGTTGGGAACGGAACTCTGGGAGGTTGAGATGGAAACCTGGGATAGGTTTCATGGTATGCAATGAGGTATTGCCATTTATATCGTCAGCCTTCTGCCCCAATAATCATAGAACGCATGACGGAATCAATGTACTACAAAAAAACATTGGTATTGGGGTATGGGTATATGTGTGAAGTTATGTAAAATGTGCCCTGTGTTAGTTGGAAAGGGCCACTCTTTGGGTAATGAAGAGGGCGATCTGGGTTGTTGGAAGGACACTCAGGGACTCTGGGAAGGGCTCCCATTCAGTTGTGGAAAGGGTCTTGGATAGTTCGAATTGAATAAAGACCTTGGGACTTTAAGGCGCTATAAATTGGGCCCTGGTATATTTGCAAAGGGCCTTGTGGTCGGTATTGCAGCAGGGACCCCATGGTGGTGACAACGTTTAGCAAACGGCCTACAGTTACGTCTGATTAAGTTTCCTCCACGGAACCACAACCCCTACCTCGGTACCCCTCCGCCCGAAAACCGCGTAAAGCCGAGAACGCGAATTTCTAGTCTGTCTTGGGCTGTATCTCGATTTACCTTGCGTTTCAGAAAATGAGAGTTGCACAGCGACTTTCTTTTATAACATATCCAATTTAAATCACAACTTTTCCGTATAAATTTTGCACAATATTAGCGATTTCTTGGAGGCCTGGGGTTTAGTAATTTCACTACTCAATTTTCGCCTGAAACCGGGAAATGCACTCTGTGTGTTAATCCGCCAGTAAAAAAGCAAACTACGCTTAATCACACATTTTTTATCCAGGAATACATGCACCTTTCCAAAAAAATTGGTAAGACCAATGTATGAAAAACGTGCTCAAATATACGAATCTCCTCAGATTTTTTCCTCGTGCATTACGGACTATTGGCGGTGATAATTTTTGCCGGAAGTGGCCGCCAAAATGGTTGAGTGGTGTGTACCCTTTAAGCGATATTTTTTTAGACCCTCTTGTTATTTGTCAAATATATCTAAATAAAAAGTTAATTGATCGTCGAAATTTTCACTTCATTGCATTTTTAGTTTTCGATATTCTCTAAAATTTCCGACCAATACGCAAACCACTCACTTTTGACCGATTTTTGTTTAGTTTAGGCGCGTGGTTTTCCTATATTTTCAATCCGACTGAAAGCCTATCACAGTTCCTAAGAACACTTTAAGTGACTTTATAGAATCATATTTTGTAATTTACCTTTACGATTGGTGAAAACCCTTTAATTTGAATTTAAAAACCGTATGAATTTAATGGTTACAATTAATGAAAGTGATTTCGCCATTTAGCAGATGCACAAAACAACAGACACAACGACCGTTTTAAATTTGTGACTCGATTTTAGCCACTGTTCAGGTGCATGCGACCCCTTTACGTGCTAACAATCTCTAAAAATCTGCTCATAATGACAAAATCACGTCACAATTAAAATGTATAAAACGATTATCAAACTGGCAAAGGATGATTCATCTAGTACAGGTTCCCATGTGAATTTCCTTTCACCCAAGTCGGCGTTTTCCGACTGTATCTGCTTTTAGAAACTTGAGGTAGTTAACATACTGCGATTCCCCCCACCCCCCACTCATAATAAAGTGTAGTAAAATCGGGGATTTTAAAGAAAAATGATAAGTGTGTTATTATATATATTTCTTGAATCTCGGAGGACCTGCCATATATTAATTAGCAACTATGCGAGGTAAAATAGAGAATAAAAATGGATTTAAAAAGCCATATACTGCAGGCCTACTAGCGATGTTGTGAGAATATCCGTTGCTACCTTGACAACCAGTATGTTGCGGCGTGTTTGAGCCCGTATTTTGAGTTAAATAGTTGATTTTGTTTGCCCATGAAGAGCAAATACGAAGAGAAACCCCAATAATTTTGATTCTGATTAAACATTATAGTGTTTTAGAAAATAGAAAAATAAATTAAAATACAATAAAGCTGTTGATATTGCCGTACCAATCCAAAACGGCTGTATAACGAGACTAGCCCCATGCTTGCGCGCTTAAAGGGTGCACACCACTATTACGCCTCCCATAGACTTTGTATAGAAAATTCATGTTCATCTTGAGCTGTATCTCGATTTCCTGCGTTTCAGAAAATGAAGTTGTCACAGTTTTTTGTTTCGCAAGACTTTCTTTTTTATAACATATCCAAAATGATCACAACTTTCCGTAAAATTTTGCAATATTTAGCGATTTCTTGGAGGTAGTATTCGCTACTCAAAGGACATCGCCCGGATAGGAGAGAATGAGGCCCTCTATAATCCTCACATAGTTATAATTTCACCATCAAGTTTGAGTTGGTGTTTTTTTTTACACTACTTTAACATGTATCGCGATGTGTGTTTTATCCCCAAAATACACTTGTATCAAGACAAAATGAGAACAGTCTGATAAACTTCAGGGGCCATGCTCTCTGGAAAAAGCAAAGCGTAGAGTATTCCTCCTCCTCCATTCTCAATGACCATTTATTACTTAAATGAAGAAACAGGAAGATGTTGCATAGCTGCCCTTTGTTATGGAGCTTGTAAGTGACGTCTAGATACGCCTTTTGTCCTTCATAAGCTACAAATAGGCTACACGAGGCAGCCTTAATAACAATACCCAAATACCATTAGCTTATGCTACGGAGATTTGGATTATATAACTGTCTTCACACAAAGCAGACTCTGGAATACAACACAATGGCCCACATAAAGCATAGCCCATGACCGCGCTATTGATATCATGAGGAAGCTAGCTAGCACTATGAGCTAATAAAATCACAATTCCCATGGCACAGTTCAATAACTTTCTTTCACCATTGTATTGAGCAAATACATCACCTTGTATTTTAGTATGATGTATGATACCCAGGACATGCATGGTCAGCTATTGTTATCATGTGCCCATCCAAGGCTACTGAACTGAGCCCTTGATAGATTAGCATGCCTTACCACATAGTGATGTGGTATGGTATGTATGTAATAAGTTGTTGTTGTTTATGGCAATTCCATTTAGTGTTCAGGCCCCCCAGAAAACAAAAATGTAAAAATGAGGTCTTTCCACCCCAAGAACCAGAATGCCACTCATATATATGTTGCTAAATAATATAACGCACATCCTTGCAAAGCGGCATTGTGGTTCTTGGGGTGAAAAGGGTTCATATTTTGAAATTTCAATTACCCATTGAAGCCTGTATTATAATTTTACATAAAACCGACTTTTAGGGAATTTCTGTATAGTGTGATTTTTTGAAAACCGGAAAAAGTTAAACTTTGAACATGTCCCTTTAAAATGCAGAACGTTTCAAGTTCATCTGCTCTCATGAAAACTATAGAGGGCGTCCTCCATTCCTTATCCGGCGATGTCCTTTTCGCCCGAAACCGGGAAATGCACGTGTGTGTTAATCCGCCAGTAAAAAGCAAAATAAGCTTAAATCAACACATTTTATTTCAGGAATATCATGCACACTTTTCAAAAAATTGGTAGAGACCAAATTTATGCAAAAATGTGCTCAAATAGTATCAATAACTCCGAATTTTTCTCGTGAAGTACGTGGCCGCCAAAAGGGTAATAGGCGGTGTGTATCCTTAAGCCATTGATAACTAATTACTGGGACCATGGAGTTATTATAGTAATACTATAGTATACTATAATAACTCCATGCTGGGACCAACCGGTCTCCAGTACCAACGGTGTAACGCCCTGTCGGAGAGGTAAAGTGGCTTGCCCAAATGCACAACACATTGCCCTCAGCGGGAATCGAACCCAGGACCTTTGTATCATGAGTCGGTCGTTGTATCCAGTGGACCACATGTGCCCTCATGTTTATGGAAATAAAGAACGAATTGTTTCTATTATTATGCTCAATTTACTTAAAGGTGCAACGAGAGATTTCAGGTCATCAATATTTTCTGTGATATGTAGTGATTTCATATAGATTAGACAAGCATTAGATTCCTTACCTTTTATTTGGCTACAGAAATAACTTAAAATGAAAACAAAATGTGATTTTATATGCTTATTTCAATAGAAAACATAGGCAGAATTCTGTATTTGTTCCTATAGGAAATAAGAAATTTTGCAATTTTTATACCAAAGAAACAGTTCTCAGCTTAAAGCGACCGGAGGAGATTTTGTTAGGATACGAATTCTCTCAAATTTCACTGGATCGGTTGTAGACCACCTACCGAGAACATTTCGAAGGGTTATTGGACAAACAGGTGCAAAAGAAAACTGCAAACCTTGTTTTGAACTTGCCTGCTATCGTAATCGTTCCCCATAGAAAACCATGCTTTGACTTTCTGTCGTGCACGACAGAAACTACTAAATCATCGTCGTATTACACAAATACTGCGTATTCGGCTAGCTTCAGATGTGATCTAATACATTGGTAAGCATTCCAATTATGTAAAAAAAAACGGGGTTCGAGAAAAATTGGGGGCGCTTCTTTCTGGAAATCTCCTCATGTCTCTTTAATAATTTAAGCTTGGGATGAAGTCCATTTTTGGGCATTCAATTCATGTGTGACACCAGTGCAACTATTGATATTGGAAGAATTGCATTGTGGGAAGAACACTGTACCTCCTCTTGCCTCCCCACGACCTGACCATGTAGCATGCCTATACAGTGCCTACGAAGAGGATTTCAAATTGGTCCCCGCCGAAAATTCTTTGACACAAAAACCTCTGCTCCTTCCCCTACCCCACCCCACCCCATTTGGGGGAAAGGTCTAGTTATGCCATGTTATGTATTACAGTCAGATGAGGCCTGTAATTTTGTTCTTTATTACAATGATAGAATACAATTCAAACATACATTGCGCGATATGGCGATGCCATTTATTTTTGTCAATGACTGTAAAGATACACGTTCAATAATGATACAAACACCATACATGTCAATCACTCCACCAGACAAATGAGCACGTTGCTTTTTCGAGTTCAATATGCCCGTGGGATAATCCTAGCTACCTGACTTCTTCCCGTTCGATACGCATTCATCTCAACTAGTACAGACATCAACAACGTCCATCTCGTAGAAATCGGCAGTGTCTTTTTTCCCTTGAATTTTTTAATCTTAATCTGAAGGAAATATACGACTCTCAATTATGCAGAGTGATGTATGATGTCTAGATCAGACCCATAGAATATAATTTACTAGCTGTATGACATTTGTGCTAAGTTTTTAGCTGAACGAAAAGGCGTTCACTTTCACAAATGTAGCCCTGTTCTCGTTATATGTACATTGTCCCGAAATCTGAAGTACCCAAAACTAGAGGTCCAGTAGATGATAACGAGAGTGGTTTAAAAGATAATGTTGACCTCTGGTTTGGTTCCCAGAACGTACTACTCGGGTCACGCCTGGGTATAACTTGTTTACATTTCATATTTCCAGGTATATCGCAAGAATTTCATCGGGCTTAGCATTATTGGTCCTGTTTTTTCCTCTTAACCATGTAAACATTTTAAAGATTCAGATCGGCAACGGTGGAAAATCATTGGACATCGGTTTGACCTCTGAGCCTTATACTAAACTTCAGTGAACTTTGGAACTTAAGCACATGAATAGAATCGCATCGCGCAGACTTAGTTAACCCAGCCAAGGTCGATGACATCACTAGCGAAGGGATCCACGGTTCCGAAATTTGTGCGAATCTCTTACGTCACAATGGGCGCGGTAAAGTTGTATTGGTCTTAGCGGGGATCATTAGCGCTTATTAATTAGCATTTTTTCGTCTCTGTACACGGGTTTTTATTCATGTGCCCAGGTCACTGCAGGTTGAAATCTTTTTGCGTTGGGACTTCACCAGCTTATCTCAAGCTAAATTGCATTTGCAAGAATCCATGTACCAGATTTATTTCATTTAAACTGTATGCTAATTCGTATAGGGTTCTTTTTATGAATCTACTTTCTGGTATTCTAAAACTCAAATTTATGTTCTTTGTTTAAACTACCAGAGAGAGTTTGAAGTGACACAGAAGGCGCTATCTGCAAGTGAACGCTGTTTCAATGTTTGAATTGCGCGCCCACGCCGCCGCCTGATGGTCCATGCATATGGTTGTCAAATTCCGGGTTGACTGAACTCCAATACCTAATGTAGCCTGCTGACATGACTTTCGGTTGCTTTGTACAATTCACTTCTGTTGTAACGTTAAAAAACGAACCCGAATTCATGCCAAGATCTGCCATTTTTAACAACCTTTAAGGTTTCCAATTTTTAAAATCTACCCACATCACCTTCCAAAATGGTCGGCGAAACATAAACCCGACTCTTGACTCACTGTTATCCTTGACTACTCTTACAATCGTGGTACCTGTATTTTTCACCGACTCGCACTAAATGGACATATTCGTGATTTTCACAGGTATGCACAATCTTAAAATTACGTTTTTCAGTCTAAGTGCCAAAATCTGGTATCCTATGGGGTCCGGGGTCAATATGTCTAAGGTCAGTGGAGAACATGTGCTTTTGCATATTAAAAACAAAAACTAGTCTCTTGACATACTTGATGAGACCGACCTCTATCGGGCGCTAATGTTGGATAATGTCTTGGTTGTAACCATTTTTGGTACTAAGACTATACGATACCTCATCCTGTCATGAATAATCTATCCATATTTAGTTAATACATCGATAAGTCTTGCGTGCACACACAGCATGCGTTAAATGTTGCACAAATAAACATGGAGAGATTTTAGTGACACATTTACATGAATCACGACAAAAATGTTAATTAAGTGACCACGAACATGCCAGATTTTGACATCCAAATGGTGGCAAAGCAGAAAAACTAGCATACTCAGAACACAATCTGTACGCTGCTTTTTAGATCAGAGCAATCGTAGTACGTCACAAGCGGTAAATTTTGAGTTGTGAGCACCACTTTTTCACAACCACAACACTGTTAAACGGATGCGAAAACTATGAGCATCTGTTGTAACCTCAGGTCCAGAGATACGATAAGGCCTGATAAAAATAATGTCAGACCTGATGTTCAATCATTGGGAACTAATACCTATGTAGAGATATTAGACTATATTTTCAAAGTCTGTTTGATTTCCATATTGATAAAGAACAAAAATATTTTTAAGACCAAAAAAAAACTAAAGATATCATTGAACAGATCAAAGTTACAGATTTTTAATATTTCAGTTCAAGAATGCTTGTCCTGAATGTTACCGTATGGAAAATGCTGTCAATATGTGCCCGAACCTGATTAAACAAAAACATCAAATGGCGGAGTTGATCCTGTTTTTGAGTTTTTAACATAACACTTGGTAGAAATATGACAAAAATATAGACATGTACCAATTGTGAGATTTAAAAAAAGGACCTCCAAGAAAGTTCCTAAACCACAACAAAAATGAAGCAAAATGGGGGCAAATTGAAGAAAATGTGAAAATCCTCTGAGCAAATATACCCCTTGGACCTCGATTTAATTTCTTCATGAAGGTATTCATATACTAACTATCGTCATGATGATATATCCCAATTTGGGCAAAAATCGATATCGAAATCACCCCCGCCATTTTACCTGAAACGTCCTGGGTCCCACAAAACAGCTGCTCCTTTTAAAATGGTGCCATTGACTCGGGTTTGCGTGGATTTCTGCATGTTTTTAACACCAACTGTTTGGTAAGCTTATGGTAAATTCCTCCTCCTCCCGTATCATTACCAAATTGAGCAGGTATTATAAACTAATCCTTTTTGCTTTTTAAAACCTGAAATCAGATTGAAAAAATGCCTGTGGTTTTTGTTTTCTATTTGTTAACTAACCCTTTTTAACATGGATTTCCATGGTATTTCAGGGGAAAAAGTGACTGTTGTGACATTCCTACCTAGGTAGAATAAATCAAAATTTCAAAATTAATTAAATAAAATACACACATTTTAGGTGTTCCCCCTGGATAGATAATTACTACCCTGTTTATATGCATGTCACCATCTCTCAGATTAGAATAAGTGAAGATTTTGAAAGAAAAGATTGGGAAAAGCAAGCCTCTACCTACCATTCCAACTTGCCGCCCATAAAAACAGGAAAGAAGTGTTGCTACCAAGTGTTGATCCCTAACTTTGCCATTTTGGGGGTGCGAGTTGCCAACCACGCGTAGAATTTTTCATTTCCCTACTGCGGTCACAAAATGTGTAATCGATGTTGCCATGTGTTACAAGCCTCTGGGCACTCCCAGTGTATAATTAAATCGGCCGGACAATGCCAATTATCGCTGGTAACAAATAACAATTTTGTCGACCATTGATCAAGTATAAGGTTTCTCGACTCGCCGAGGTCAAATTCCCATTTTTGCAAACAATATTAAACTTACACACGTGTTGTGATACCCTGTTGGTTACAAGGTCCACGTGTCTAGCAACTACCCCACAAAGCGCTAACCCACCGGCAACGCTTATCTTATCCATTTTGGGAAAAGGAAATATTTTATTATGATCTTCGCTTGCAAACTATCTCACAAACTAAATAAAATGCCTGACGATGGTTCCATGATTCTAGAATCATTTTTTATAATTCGATTAGTCTTGGGGAAATCAACGACAGAGGTAATTTTCGCGTAATTTTCCATACGCTTTCATGGGCTTGGGCGGTACTAATACCACGTATGCTGTAAATTACGCTGGTGCCCGTGCCTTGGGTTTTCGTCTTTATGGCTCAGTGTGAGACACCATATTCGAAAGGAACCATGCAAATGGGATCAATTGCGCAAGCAAGGGGAAAATACTTAAAGTCCACGCAATAAGATTATCTTCGATCACTCCCCACCTCGGCCCCAAAATGATTTCCCGCTGCACAACTTATGCGAGGGGGCCCGAGGAGGATCAAGATTCGTCGTTCGGGATTGCCGTGTCCACCACCAAGCATGTTGAATTAAATTGCATTTGGTCGCCCAATTTCCTTCGATATACGTCAACTTTAAATCAGCTACACTACATTTTATATTTTATACACAGCACAAAAATCAAATTAAAAATAAGGTGGTAAACAGAGGTTGTTGAGATATTGTCAAGGTTTTTCTGCAGCCAACGGCAGCCAAAGCTAGATGTACACGGGACTACCACCGCATTGAAAGGGCTGGTTCTAGCCTAGGGCAGGGTCTGAAAGAGTTTGGGGGGTAAAGTAGTGAAGTAGTGTTTCTTTTTCAGAAGGGCTCGGATTTATAGTCCTGGACAGGTTTTGGCGGGGAGGGAGTCCTGCGCCTCTATTAAAATTAGTCCAGTCTCAGTTTTTGATGGGGAAAGAACATACACAGTGTTTTTTAGGCCTCCTATATTTATTATATTACACACACAACATTTCACAGCATATACAGCACACATACATACAACAAAACACGCACTAATATAATGTACCACATTTACACACACACACACAATCACACAGACCACCTTTTTTATATTTAAATACTAGGCCTATATAGGCTATAAAAAACTCATCTGACTTTTGTTCAACCTGTTTCCCGCCAATGAGGCAACTTACACATTTTCTTTCGGCTTTAGGAAAATCAGTTGTAGCCTAAAATATCATGTGAATGATCGCTATATATAACATCATATATCAGATACGTCATATTTTGTTTCATAGACTATTTCACAATCCCCGGAATGCATCTCATTCGGTGCCCATTTTCATCCCGGGGAACTTTTACCAGATTCAAGTCGGATAAAAACATACGATTAGGAGCGTAAAAACAAATATACAGAAAACTTACCCTATCTGTGACGTTGCACAATAATTGTGTAACAATAAGGGCACAGTACGATCGAAAATATCACGTTTGGTGATTTCAACACCAGTTGGCTCGCTTATTATTTTTTTGTGCCTTAGATTCTCTACATTTTTTGTAAGCTTAACTTTACGTGCAAAGGTACTTTTGTATTGTAATTTTTAGGCACTGTTTCGGCGACGCGAACGAACAACAAATTTTTTTTTGTAAACATGACCTCTGGTACACGTATCCCAGAAGGAAATGGGCACCGAATGAAATGCATTTTGGGATCGCGGCCAATTCTATCGACATCGTGAATCACGTGTGCCAAGCACGTGGTTCCTGCACTCAAAAACTTCCCTTTCTGCCCAACGGGCGGAGCTGCGGATCGGTCCCCTGTGAACATCCGGTTGCCACAAATTTCACAGGCGATGTAAAGCACCGACGTCCAGTTATTTAAAAAAAAACGACCGAAACAGCACATCGCAAGGAAAACAACCAAAAAACGTTGTGATGACCAGTTAGGATTGCTTTTGAAGCGAATCAAGAACATATAATGGTAGAATAATGTTACGCCATCTATGGAATAACCATTTTAATACCATTCGTTCTCGGACGTAATTTCACCTTTCGAGAAATAAACTGGCGATTCAATGCAAGTCTAGTATTTTCGCCATTCGTCTTCGCACAGAAATCGAGTCCTTTCACCCTCCGATTTGAATTGAAAACCTTCGGATCGACCATGTGCCTCTCGGTGTCACAATTTTTTACACTACATATTAAATGCCTGTTGTTTGTTAAGTTATCGGTGCACACAATGCCCTTATGATAGGTGTTCACAACTAGCCCTAGGGGAGGGGCCTGGCTAAAAGAGACACACAAATTATCAGAAAAAGAGATGCACTGGTGTGTCCACGGAGTATTGCATTGTATAAAGTGTTCGCTTTTTGTTTGATGGTCTTTGTTCAGCACTCTACAGGTACACAAGCAAAGTTGTCGATGTCTGTTGTGAAAAAGGGTTATCATTTGCCTGTAATATCCACATACTTGATGATTAACCAAACTTGTGTCACAGGTGAAAAGGGCATCCCCCACTTGTTGATGAATGTCAAAGGTCACTGCCAAGGGGGGGGGGTCAAAGGTCATGTTGAGGTTCTGGTAAAAAGGCTGAAAATGTAAAATTGACCTCATATGAAAAAGTTGAAGTCCAATTGGAACCAAACTTGAATCATTGGTACAACATGGGATCCCTCAGGTTGATGAGGTCAAAGTTCCACATTCCAGGGTAAAAGGTCTGTGAGGTAAAGTGTAAAATAGCTGAAATGTAAATGACGCTCAACTGAAAGTTGAAGTTCAATTGGAACCAAACTTGAATCATAGGTGGCAACATGGATCCCTCATTTGTTGATGAGGTCAAAGGTCACATATCAAGGTCAAAGGTCCTGTTAGGTCTATCTTCACTAACCGCGCCCGGCAGGTGACACAAAGCGGTCCGAGGACCGATGTATTTTTTATGATATACTACAAACTTTCAATGAAATATCGCAAAGTTGAACACTAACTTGATTTTCGAAATAGCTGCCGTCTGTCTTAACCATTCTTGTCCGTCTGCTGCCAATTTTCACCGTGTATGAGGTAAGGACGCCACACTCGGCGGCGGGTGCCTGATTTCCGCTACCTAATGGTTCCGCGTGACTACCTCAAAAAGCCTTACCCCTCGCATACAATGTCGCGTTCCTGCTGAGATGGTGCATCTCGGGTCACGCAGGTAACTTTTAAATTTAAATATTTCCAGGTAGATCGCAAGATTTTCATCGCGCTTAGCATTAGTGGTAATGTTTTTTCTTCGCAACCATGTAAACATTTTAAAGATTCAGATCGCAACGTGCAAAATCATTGGCATCGGTCGACCTCTGAGCCTTATACCGAACTTCAGTGAACTTCGGAATTAATCACACGAATAGAATCGCATGCGCAGGCGTATGACCCGCCACGGTCTATGACATCACTGGCGAGGGATCCGATCGTTCCGAAGTTGTCTGAATCTCTATTTTTGGGGGTTACTTCACAATGGGCGCGGTAAATTTGTATTGTCCTTAGCGGGGAATCATAGCGCTAATTAATTCGCATTTTCGATCTCTGTAAACGGTTATGCATTGCAGGTCACTGTAGGTTGGAATCTTTTTGCTTTGGGAACATCACCAGCTTTCTCCCGGGTGAGGAAATTGCAATTTTGCAAGAACCAGCAGATTTACTTCATTTAAAACTGTATTCAATTCTGTAGTCGGGTCTTTTTTAATGAATCTACTTTTCGGTATTCTAAAACTCAATTTTATATTTTTTGTTTTTAACACTAGCAACAGACGTGCCTGATGAAATTTTTACCTGTAAGCGTAACAACTTGAACAAGCATTCGGGATACGCGCTCAATCTGGCGATCGCCCGATTGAGTGACTACGGCAAATTGGGCGATATCACCCTAAAAATCACACACCCCATTTTGGTTACAACTTTGGATTAATAGTACATATTTAGTGGACCCGACAATTGTTCACCGTTGAGGCCATAATGTAACATGACACCGTCATGATAGTTTTGCACACCCCACAACGGTCTTTTACTAGCCACACACTAGGAAGAAATTATCCACTCGATTTTTTGAAGATAGAGAGTACTATGACTGAGTGCAGTGTTTGAACCTTGAGTTTCCGAGTATCAATTTTGGGTTATCAGTAAACTTTGCAAATATTCGATATTGTTATGATAAAAAGTATAACATTCTAGAAGAAAATTAGGACGATGAACCCGGATTATTGCATCAGATTATGTAAAACTTGTCGCGTTTTTGAGAAAAATACTAAAACCACGACTTGCCCCAAAATTTTCAGACAGCTAACAAAAACAATTTGACTTTTCATGGTTTCTTATGTTATTTTTTAGAAACAAGACAAATTTGTCTAGGGACGGTTTTTCATTTTTTAAAAATAGAGCTTACTTTTCGAAATATAGGAAAAATGTCAAAAAAGTGTGATTTTTTACTTTTCTTTTCCAAAATTTGAGTATATATTGGAGAATGTCTTTAAGTTAGAATCGAACAAATAAAAATTGAAAACCCGTCCCTAGAGAAGATCGATTGCTATCGTACGGAAGGTTAAACCTTACCTTTCACTTGGGTATTTGCGAGTATCTTGTCTGAAAATTTGCCAAAGTTTTGCTAAAATTGAACATTGAGAAAATCTAGTGTTTTAGTAAAAAAGTGACTTTTCAGGCCATTTCAAGCTGTCTCTTTCTCAAATACTTTATCTTTGAACTTCAAAATTGAGTATGTTGTGCAAGTGCTGACATACTCTTTATGCACTATTGAATCAAACATATTTTGCCTTCTAACTCCAGAAATTAGAAGAATTGAAATTCATCTGGTCTACATTAGCGCTTTGTTTCGTGTGTCAAATATTATTTTTCGTTTATCCAAGATGCGTTCGCGCAAAAGTACATTAAAACACGCGCACCTTCATTACGCAGCAACATTCACCGCGCTGCGCGATGGTGCGCCTTGCGCCCGACGTCGTGAAATTGCTTAAATTCCCGCCGTTTAGACCAAGCGATTTTTGTGCCTTTAAAAATGGTCAAATATCTGCTTAAATCGGCACAAATACAGCTCAGGAAGGTCCTGCGTGGTGAACCTTTGTTTGTATCTTAGAACACAGTGTTGATGTTTAAAATGGGTAGGCAAAAATCAGACAAATTCTGTTAAAAACCAAAAGCACCAGGGTTTGACACTGCCCTTATCAATCATATGCGCGCATCCTTTGAAGTCTCTTTCAAAACGTGCAGCATTTTTATCAATACCAAGATCGTCTGCTGATTTGGTATGTTGATTAAAAAACCTCGGTTTTGTGCTTCAATTTTGTTTCGAACTTTGACGCTCCTGTCTCTCTTTTCATAAGAAGTTCAATTATAAATCATTTAATCATCACTGCTCGTGGCACTGGAAAGTTTTTACTATATGCTGGCCCGAGGGACGATACGTATGCCTAAATTAAAAGTAGTTTCGCGGACAGGTAACCAGTGGTGGCTGACACGTAGCAAGCAGGGTGAGCTGGACAGATACCCGATGGTTTTCTAAATGTTATACCATCTTCCTGGTAGAATATTCGCGTCACGGACAGAACAATCGCTGATTCAATATGCTTTTTCGTTTTCTTTATACAGTTGTTTATTGAGTTATTGGATATTCAATTTGGGCTACTTTGTATTCCAAGTTCCAACGTAAACTCGACCCCTGTAATACCGTTTCTCAAATATTTAAAATTAATATATAAAGGATGAAAAGCACACCGTTATTAAAAATAAGGTTTTTGTGATAAGGTATGGTGAGCCTGTTAGACTTCGAC
>JAMKCH010013748.1:0-29339 GCA_023653785.1 Ophioderma brevispina | reverse complement strand
TGTTCTGGATGAACAAATTTACTTATTCTGATTGTGGTTATTTTTGTATATTTTAAGCAAGTTTCACTGTATGTCTAATAAGGTGGTCATTTTAGTGCCCACTACGAATATTTTCCCTCTTCATACCACCTCAAGTACATAACACTAAATACCCGAATAAGCTTAATCTTAGGTAATTACAACGCGTCAGGGTATCTTATTGTCTTAATGTACCATAATATATGATTTTCTTAATTTTTTTGACCCCCGGAAGAACCCCCCTATATTGAAGATGCGTTCAGGATCGCCTTTTTACCTAACAGATTCGTATTCCTCATAAAATTCTGATCTAGAAAAACACAGAGATAAACTTTCCTTTCAGGTGATAGCTAGCTCATTTTTAGCCCAGACTACTTGGTCTTCGCCTCGACACCGCAACTTACGACCAATACTGGCAGTTGGGTGGGGGACAACATTTTGCAGGCGTTTGGACAGAGACTACTTGAGGGGCTAAACCAATTCAGAGTGGGTTGCTGGGTTGGGCGTGCTAGGGAGCACTGTACGTAGCGAGTAGGCAGGTTTAGGAAATGGGCTTTGGCAATTACAGCTGGCAGTGAAGTTCTTTTGTTCACGGGAGATCGAACAAAAGGCGCCATGTAAGGCGCAATTCTGTATTTCGCTTGTTTTAAAAAAAATGTACATACCATCTAACAGAAATAGGGCGTATAGTCACTGAATGTTACATTTCATTGACGTTTTTTTAGAGCTGGATGACATGAAATGGGTTAGTGGATAAGGGATCAAAATTAATCTCAAAACATTTGAGAAAAATTGGAAATCGTTTCCAACAACCACATGTATTTGTTTATATCTTCTGCGCCATTGGTGATCTGTTATTATTGTCGATAGAGATTGAACAGTCTGGGGTCACAATAATACGGCCGAGTTTTGGAAATTTTCTTTGTGCCAAACAACTCGATTATTAGTCGAAAATTATGGAAAACAATTATGATTGCTTTCCTTCTGTTTATCAAATTTGAACCATATAAAAGTTTTCTCAACAAACAAAGACAGTCCACTGGGCTTGTGTGCCCAAAAGTAGAGTACATGTGGATTTAGCAGGCTTAGCTCATGGATTTGTCTTCTATGAAGATTTATTAACTAGTAGTTAGCGAGGGTTGTTCCCTCGGGAAAAGTGTGGCCATTATTCCATGGAATATTGCCATTGACCAGTCTAGTGTCAAGACTCAATGATTAGTTGAGAGTTATTACTGATAAGCTTATCATCCCTATTGAAGGTTGACTTAAATGAACACAGATTCACCAGGTAATATCTTAACATCCCGCCCATCAAAATGAAGCAAAATTCATTAGATCAAAAGCAAAATGGATAGTTAGAAATGGTGATTGTGAAAAAACCAAATGAAATCTTTTCTTACTTAATATGGAAAAAAAAAAACGAAATGAAGTGTGGAAAAAAAAGAACAGAATAGAAAAGACGTGGCCATAGACGTGGTTAACGTTTACAGCGAAGTTATTGGAAGGAGGGTTAAAATTGTTCTATAAATCGTATAAGGCTAAATTCAATGCGGATGTAGATATTTAATATAAGAGAGGGATCTACCTGTTCGGAATCGCCAGCACAAGAGGCACAAGAACTTGAGGTTAATAAATTAGGTATGAAGAACTACACCACGCGTTAAAAAATAAGAAAAATAAAAATCCCGCTGGTACCTGAGCGGTTTTCACAAAGTAGAGTGTTTATCAAAACGTTTTGGATCAGTATTTATTCCCTCTTTTCTCTAGCGTTTCAATTAATACTGTTTTCGATGAAAAGGGGCACTTTTTCCCCAACTCAAAAACAAGGTCTATTACACTCTTAGCTCAAAGGAATAAACCACGCCAATATACATGGTAACTGACCGCTCTCTCTTCTAAATGTTTCGTACAAGTTGGCTTCGGCCTGTATAGCTAATCGGATAAAAAACGTCTTGCCTCTTGTGATTCATGAAGACCAAACGGGCTTTGTACCGAATAGTATTCATTGGGGAAAAATATTGTCCTCATTTACGACTTAATGAATTACACTGAGATGAATGATATTCCTGGGATGTTATTATTAATTGATTCAAAAGCTTTCGAACTGTAGCCATCAATTTATTTTGAAAACACTTAATTTTTTTCAATTTTGGAAAAGATGTAAAAAGCCATGGTTTTGTCCTTTATAAATAATATTACATCCATCATGATCGTAAATGGAAATATATCTGAAGCTTTTAATATCTCCTCGGGTTGCAGACAGGGCGATCCTTTTCACGGCTTATCATTTTTGTTCTGTGTGTGGATATTCTGGCCTTCAATGAATTAGATGTAAGATTCCATTTAAAGGCATTTTCAGTATGTGACATGATTTTAACGCTCTCACAATATGCTGATGACACTTACGGTTCTTCTTGATGGAACACAAAAATCTTTGGAAAAGACGATTAAGACATTCATCAATTTTTATGCTATGCCGGTCAAAGATCACGTGCAAAAGACACTGCTGTCTGGATAGGAATCTAATAAATACAAAGAAACCCAATATGTGAACATTTGAAATTGAATGGAACTTCGATGGTGTCTTCAGCATGTTGGGTGTAACCTTTTGTTCAACCAATCAGATTGCTAGATATCAACTACGATAAGGCTCTAAATTCAATGAGAAGTATAATGGCAACATGGTCGAGGAGAATATAACCGTTCTTGGACGTGTTTATGTGTAGTGAAGGCGCTTGTGTGGACAAAACTTAGTTATATGGCCAATGTTTGCCAAGTCCAGCCCTGAAGATGAAACCGCTAAATTTAATTTGGTCAAGGCCAAACCAGATAAGTCAAGCGTGTGCAACATGATCACAAAATTATAAAAACGGGTGTAAGAAATGGCCAATGTTGATAAGCATTTAAAAGCTTTAAGACAAATTGGATAAGAACCGTTCGTTGAGGGGAACCAAAGGGAAACGTTTTGTTTTATCTATTTACATATATGATTCAGAAGAAATCTTTTTTGGAGGGTTGTATAGATTCAAAAAAAATGAAAAAACATTCAAAATGATTTCTGGTTGAAGCATTATCCTCTTGGTGTCAGGTATTACAGATTTTAATAATTTAAATTTGGATTATATGCGATAGCTAAGCAATATTTATGGTGGAATGACAAATTAAATCATTGGTGTAAAAAATAAAACATTACTACAACATTGGTCTCACTGGCGTTCTATTTGTTTTAACGATCTACTACTGAAAATGTGATTGTTTCATGACTCTTGATAATTTTATCAGCACATTTAATGTTGCAAAACAAATTTTCTCGAATATACCGGTTTGGGCTAGAGCTATAGCAGAAAACATGGATCTGTCTGGTAAAAATAATGTCAAGACTCCTAAACCCTCTGATGCCAAGGAATGCAGAATTATTACAACAGACAAGGCTGTAGAGTTTATTATGATATATTGATGAAATAATTCATCAGACATTTCAAAGGAATTCGATATAAATTGCAAGGACCTAACCGTCACTGTTACTGAAGATGATTGGCAATGTATCTTTGATTTAACTTTTAAGTTTAATGACGTAGTTGAGGTGGTTTCAATATAGAATAATACACCGGATATTGGCCACTAACAATTGTTGCTGAAAATGAAAATTAGACAAGATAGCCGTTTAGCTCCTTCTTTAAAGAGGAAATTTGAATCTTTGATGCATCTCTCTGTTGGGTGTCATCTTCCTCAACATCTCGGTAAACAAATAACAGATTGGATCGACGGGAGTACACCTGCCAGTATTAATGTTTTATGTTACCGCTCATTCAATAATATTTGGGCTTGAATAGATGCGCGCCAGTACAAAGCTTAATGTTAGTGTTGGAAAGCTTCATATATAAAAAGCAAGAGAAATTTTTGGAAAAAACCTGCAAGCTTTGCGGGAATTTACAAAAAGAAGCAAAATATGACTATAACACGCAGAAAATATATCGGCAACAACAAATATGAAATTAAACGACTTTCAATAGCAATGGAGGGGATTGGTCCAACATTTTCTTGTACAACTATTTTTTGTTATCTAATGTTGTCACGGTGATGGCCTCTATAGCAATGGCCTTATTTTCTTATTAGAGGCTATGTACATTTATTATGGTCTGAATTTGTTTATAAAATGTTTGCTTGGTTATGTATGTATGTATGTGTGTTGTATGTCCATAATGAAAAAAATGATTACTTCAATATTCTATATAACAACATGTGGCCTTGTCAAACATAAGCAGTGCCGCAACTGACACAACGTGACATGTCGGCTGACATGGAACACTTTGTGGACCTGATGCAACATTTCAACATGACATTTCGTCAGGCCACGCATACAGGCTCAACCTGGAGCAACACCGTTTCTCTAGATCGACGAAAAAACATTGAACTGTTTACCATGGTGTGCTCTTGCTCCCCTGCGGACCTTAATCTATTTGAGGCAACTGTTGGTTGAGCTAGGACGGACGTGTTTCAGGCAAGACCGATCCCATCCTTTTAAGTGTGCAATACTCACAGCAGCCTTTACATTCAGTGGAACAATTCTCCCCACCAACCAAGCCCAGCATCAGAAACCTGGTGAGACAGCTGCGTAACAGATTCACTGAATGATTCCAAGCAAATGGTGGACACACACACTATTGATGGTAAGTGACATCACCATCATTTCAATATGCTTTAAAACCACCTTGCTGAAATTTCCAGACCCATGACATCTACTAAAGCAAGGGTTTCATGTCATCGCATTTCACTGTTGTGTCAATTTTGCAACTGCTTGTCTTGACGTTTAAGAGTAGCGTATTGAAGTAATCATGTGTGCATTTGATGGGTAGGATTTTAAGATATGACCTTGTGAAAACTTATGGTTTTTTTATGGTGTTCAGTTTATTTCTTTTCAATAATTCACACGGGAATAGCCGAAGTGGGCAGACCCACTCAAATTCATATCACAGGGTTTAAAATGAAAAATGGCTTGGGATAATGTCAAGGCAATCACGGTGGCTCGTCTGTGTTACAATGATTACAAAGTAAATAGAACGTATTGTTTATGAGATATTACCAAAAAATGTGCATAGGGGGTAGGAACGGTGGGGTGCTGAACAACAAATGCGAAACATGCATTACTCGGGGTCGTGCCGTTACACAACCTGCGTAAAAACGACAGGCTCGGTGGCAGCAGGAGGGGTATCAAGTACACACGACAGGGGTTCCGGCGTCGTCAAATTGTTTCTCTTTCCTCAAGACTGCACCAATATTTTGCACTGTTTTAAAGTATTTCTAAATTTCAGGGATCAATAAGGTCAATGCATGGTCATTGACCCGCGTTTGTCATTTACCTCATAACAAATACAAAAAGAGTGCGCAACTCACCTTGTGGCAAAGGTTCCAATTTGAACGTCATTTTTTGAAATCAATCGATACATATTAATGATGTACCTTTGACATTGACTTGTCTTATACCTCCATAACGATACGTTGTTAGGTAGTACAAACTATCAGTTGGGTCAAATATGGAAGTCCCCGTGACGCATTTTGGCAAGGACTACTTTTGTTTCGTGTGGTTCTAAGGGTTTTGAGGGTGCTGATCACTTTTTTACGCCGGGTCCAACCTCACCTCACAGTACTTTCCTCACAATGATCACCGTAAACCAAAAATGTTTGAAACTAGCTTCAAAACTGTCAGTTTTTTTTTATTATTTATAGGCATTTTAATGTTTTTGGGCGGCCATTTTGAAAGGCCGGGGCCCTCTAGTGTCAATATCATGACATTTTAGAATAATCAAAGGTGCACTCAAAATCAATGTACAAACTTGTAAAATTCATTATTTAAAACATTTTATAACCTGAACTGATCTTCTCAATATAGCATTTGTGAACTTTTGCAGTATTTTTTAATTTTTTGAATAGGTCGTCCCTCTAGTGGCGACTTTTATGAAAATGTTTGTCTTTGGTTATGTATGTATGTTGTTGTTGTATAAATACTATAAATAAAAATGTGAAAAAAAATTGCACACATGATTACTTCAATATTCTATTCTAAAAACATGTCATTGACCAAGCATTGCCCACTGACACAACAGTTACATGCGCCCCTTAACATGCACACACTTTCTGGACCTGATGTCAATAGTTCAACAGAACAATGCCAGACCCCATACAGCTCAACTTACAACACGTTTTTCCTCGACGAGCAAAACATTTAACTGTTATCCCAAGGTGCCTCTTGCTCCCACGGACCTTAAGCTATTGAAGGCAACTGTGGGATGAGCTAGGACGACGTGTTCGGCAAGACCGATCCCGCCTGTTAATGTGCAAACACTCACAACACGCCTTACAGTTTTCGAGTGGAACAATCTCCTCCAAGACAGCACCAGAAACCTGGCGAACAGCATGCGTGACGATTCACTTGAATGCTTCCACGCACTGGTGGACACAACACACTATTGATGGTAAGTGAGCATCAACCAATCATTCAAAATATGCTTTAAAACCACCTTGCCTGAAATTTTCCAGACCCATGACTCTAATACCTGCAAGCGGTTCCTGTCAGCGCATTTTCACTGTTGTGTTCGTTTTTGCAACTGGTTGGTCAATGACATGTTTAAGAGTAGCGTATTGAAGTAATCATGTGTGCATTTTGAGGGAAGGATCTATTAAATGATATGACCCCTGGTGAAAACTGTTTCTTTTTGTGTTCAGTTTAGTCTTTGCAATATTACACGGGTGAGTAGCCGAAGTGTGGGCAGAATCCACTCAAATTCATAACACAGTGGGTCAAAATGACAAAATACTTGGTTATGTTCAAAGCAAAATCACGGTGCTCGTCTTGTTACAATGATTAAAAAAAAAAAAAAAAAAAAAAAAAAAAAAAAACAAAAATCGTCAAAGGTCAAATCACAATGTAAAATCTTTTTCCTTCTTTATAACACAATCCTTTAAAAGGGCTAAAATGGTTCTCTTTCCCCAAAGACTGCAACCAAATATTTTTGCACTGTTTAAAAGTATTTCTAAATTTCATGATCATAGAGGTCAATGGCATGGCATTGACCTCGTTTGTCATTTACCCCTCGATAACCATATACAAACAGATGCCAACTTCTTGTGCAAGAGGTTAACAATTTGAGACCATTTCTTTAAATCAGGTCCGATACAATATTAAATATTTAACCTTTAACATTGACTTTTGTCTTATCACAGCCATACGATACGGTGTAGGTAGTACACAACTATCAGTTGGGGTCAATATGGAGGTCCCTGACCATTTTGCAAGGAACTTACTTTTGTTTTGTGTGGTTCTACGAATGGTTTTCGAGGGTGCTGGAGACACTTTTTTTACGGCCGGGTCAAAACCTCACCCACCGTACTTTCCATTCCCTCACAATTATCACGTTACACCAAAAATTTTTGAAACCACTTCAAAAATGTACTTTTTATTATAGCATTTTATGTTTTGGGCGGCCATTTTGGAAGCGACTCTAGTGTCAATATCATGACATTTTTAGAATAATACAAGGTGCACTTCAAAATCACATAACCTTTGTAAAATTTCATTGATTTTAAAAACCTGTTATAAATACTGAAACGCGAGCATTTTGTGAACTTTGCAGGTATTTTAAAATTTTTGAATAGCTCTGCCCTCTATTGTTGACGGGACTTTTTATGTAATCATCAAGTTTAATTTTAAAAAAAAAAAAAAAAAATCTGTAATTTTGTATATTTAATCCTTTTATATCTTCTACAGTTGACCAGTTATGATTTTATGGGGATAAGTGCCCCCAGAGTAGTTTTATTTTTAGTCACTTTGGCGGCTATTTTGAAAAGCGCCCTTCTATTGAGAGTTCCCCCCCCACCATTTGGCGAGGTTGTACCCAGCTTAAAGTGATCAGCACCCTCGAAAACCCCTAGAACACCCCCTCTCAAAAGTTATTCCCTTCCCCTAAAATGGTACGGGACCTCATTTTTTGAACCCAACTATATACTTTTTAAAATCCTTGTAACAAGGCGAAGACTTGTTACCTTTTGGTGCAGCAATCCAGCATTTTCAATTTTTGACCCCTGGTATTATGATTTACCCCTCCTTGATTCCGCCCACCCACTTTCTCGAGGGCACCCTCGCTAACTTTTGTTCTTAACCTTCATATAAGACAATCCAGTACGAAATGGAGCTCTGCTCTCCACGGTCACGGAATTGCTTCAGATGCCCAACTACAAACACATGCCAACCACAACTGTAAAAAAAGTTAATAGCCAAGAATTTTAGTTTTAAACCGTGGAAATTTCTGATACCAAGCTGAAAATTCAGGATTGGTGAGAAATGTGCCCTATAACACATCTAAAAGTCCCCCTAAAATCCTCTTGTGCTTTTTCAGAATAAGGGGCACGTTTGTACGGGGTAAAATTACAAATATGTAGAATTGTCCCTTAAATGTGTTTCCACATTCTTGTCATGTCCCAAGGATCAATAAGGTAATAGTTTTGCCCTATCTACACCTGTAATTTAGTACTACAGACCTAAATCATTCAAGGTCACCTCGGGGTAAATATTTCAAAATTATCCCATTTCATTGAAACCAGATCCAAATTGCTCGTAGAGTCATATTAAACAGAAAATGTTCATTCAAATCCACCTACATGGATTCACTATTGACATATAAAAGCATAAAGCAGTGGACCCCCATGAGCCGTAGAACCCCATCACACTTGGGGCCCTGTAATTTTGAATTTTTGCAAGTAATGACCTCACCTGTTTAAATATTCATTTGGTGTTCATGACAACTGATGAGAAGTTGACACATCTTCAGCAGAATCCCGACCATTCTGAAAATTACCCCCCGGATGACCTTGAGCCTTTTTTACTATATAGTTATTAAACTATTAAACTACAAGCCATAATAGGGCAAACTATACCTTTTTTTAAATCCTTGGGACATGATCAAAAATGTTGGAACACATTTAAGGACAATTGAAATATTTCGTACTTTACCCCTGTACAAACTTTGCCCCCTTTTTTCTAAAATGCACAAGGAGGATTTTGGGGACTTTTAGTATATTATTCTAGACACCTTTCTGCACCAATTCTGACTTTTCAGCTTGTTCCCAGAAATTTTTTCCGTCCTTTCCATTGTTTATTTTATTAATACTCTTGGCCTATAATTCCACTTTTCTCGTTTCTCTTATTTTTTTCCCTTAAAATGAGAAAATTCATTCAACTTACCATATTAAACTACTGAAGTGTAGTTTGTATTGTAATTAATTCTAACAGTGTACAAACATTGTATAAATAATCTTTTTACAAAGTCTTACCTCTTAAAATAAAAGCAGGATGCCGATAATCTTAAACGGATATCTGAAGGTTCACGAAAATCATATCACTCCTTTAATTTAGATCGCTTCAAAACTAACTTGCCCACATGGGAGATTCTCAGAGGTTTAATGGGTACCCATGCTCGTTCCATGGGTTCTGAGAGCGAACCCTAATGGGACCAATTTTAATGACTATACCCCTAAGAGAATAGTTTGCGGTGGAAAATATAGCATCGTTTTTTGGTGGAAGTATACCCCTTAAGGCACCTTGCGTTTTACTACCCTTAAGGGTACTTGGCTTTACTGTCAAGGCTTGACCTGCCTTACGCGGTCATTTTCTCCTATTTGTATACCTGAACCAGGTCGCCCTCTTTACGGGTACGTGACCGCTTCAAAATTCAACCACCGTTGCCTGTCTGTTCTGCCCTTTTTTCTATTGTTCTACCAAGTAAACGCGATTCAACTGCCCTTAACCGCTGGTCTAACCTTTCGTTGAGTTCTGAAGTTGTCCCTACTCTCGCAACAAAGACGCGGTAGTTGTCTGCAAGCCACCCAACTTGATTTACATCCTAAATTCCCAAAATAAATACACTGTAAAAATGGTGGTCTTGGCACTAAACACATGTGAAGCCAGTTTTAAGTGGATATAAACGTCCTCTTGTTAGACACAAGTCAAGTAAAGTATGTCAGACTTTTTCCAAAATACCACATACCACTATATGTGCAAGACGCTCAAGCAAATCGTTTGTTCATGTTTTTTCATTTTCGAAGGTGTCTTTATTTGAGACTGATTTAAGGACATTGCCAAATATGGCAACCAAGACACCATTTTACATTCCAGTTTAACAGAGTGTAAGTCTATATTGCTTTGCTCCAGTTCAATCTTCCACTTCAGATTTTGTGAGTTTTGGATAGAAGGCACAGAATGCTCAAAAACGAACTCCACTCTGGGGTTTAACATTTTTCAATAAGTTGTCGTGTGTGTTTTTTTTTTTCGTTTTAACCACATGTTTTAATAAGAGACAACTGCTGATTTTGTTGTCCGTCTGTTGTGTCTGTATCTTTCCAGTTTTTGTCGATTCTGTCCAATATATTTGCGCCTGATATGTGCCTTTGTGGTCAACGGTAAAACACAGTCATCCGTGTGAGTCTTGCATTATCCGTTGAACACAAGACACGTAACTATAGCTGGACAGATTCGACAACTGACAGATTTTGACAAAGAGTCGTCTGCCAAAATAAGCCTCCCGTCGAAAGCGCATCCCTGGTGGCATAATTGTTTTATTCCTCTCTTCCGCGCGCTACTCAACGAAAATCGCCTCCTATTCAAATTCATTCTCGTCACTTCTTCCTCTCTGACTCTTCCCATGTCCTTCAAAGGTTTATCTACAATCGATACATACTCCTTAGTCATTGTTATTGGTGGGCATTAAAAAACGGTACGAATCATAAGTCCTGATGTCAGTTCCGATTCTTCTTCTTCGACTGAGTAAGCGGAGTTTGTCGATAAGATCTGTGTTCGGATGATGTCTTTCTGGATTTTTTGATTTGTTGAAATGTCTGCTCTCAGACGCATGAAAGCTGCATGCGCCAGTATGTGGTCCTTGGAGTTTTCATCGCTTTCGGGAAAGAAACCGGAGAGGAGATTAAATATACGGATTAAAAGACAAAAGAACGCCAACAAATGGCTTCTAAATATCCGCTATTGTATTGTGCGGGCTTGTTAGAGGGTACTTTTTACAATGGTGTTTTTTGTACCAATCTAACTATACACGAATCCTGTTTGACACTTCCAACACCTCACTTTCAGCCATAGCTGGTGTGCATCCTGCTTAAATTCACCCAAATGTGCAGATTAATGTAGCTTTTGAATTATACTTAATCAAGCGGGGTACAGACGTACAAAAAAGGATTTGTGTAGGTTTTTGGGTTGGATGCCCCCCAGGAATGCGGATCAATTCTGACCATGCATCATTTGGCTGGTCGGATTTGTCTATATCGTCATGAGTCTTCCAAACAGCCAATCGACATTTGGCGAAATTGAGTTTTTTTGCATATTATGGATACTCTTTCAACAATCTCTTTTCATATACCAATATTGAGCGAAAATCACATTCCAATTTGGTAGATATAATAGATTTCACTTTTGGAAATCAACCCAAACACCAAAAAAGTCTTCCAAACAGACCAATATGCATTCGTCTGTTTGCTGTACCTGAAAACCACGTTAACGACAGAGCTTAAGTGACGTATCGATCAATAGGCTATTGCGGTAGACGTTTCATAGAGAATCCCATTGATCAAAATGAAGGTATTTTGCCCATGTCATTCCGTCAAGACTACTGCACAACGCCATACAGCCCATGACGGAATCAATTGGTAATACCTCATTTGTATCAATGGGACTTCTATATGAAACGTCTACCGATATTGCGAGATTCATCTCCTTCTCCTCGACAAACTGTGTAGCCTAAGTTTATATTAGTACAAGTTTGTAAGCTTGTTCTGAGACGATTTTGTCACACTAAAAATCTAATTTTTTGGCAGTATTTTACTGACAACAATTCTGCCAAATAATTACGTGAAAATTACAGTATACTGTAAAAAATTGATTCAATCAAACACCGAAAAATAATATATTTGGCGAGTTAGTACATAAATTTGTTAATTTTGGTTTGTTTGAAAATAAAAAGCATTGACGAACACCCCAGCTTAGTAGGCCTATCCACAAATGTCACACAAAAGGGAGAAGTGATATTTTTTGATGCTATCAGCAGTATTATTAATATTACCGCCGCCCAGGTTCAATTCTTAAGATATATAGGATTACAGAAAAAAAGGGACTACTTCTCTAATCCCCACTGTTATTTGATTGAATTTCCAGGCACCAAATAGGATTAATAATGATATGTAAAACATAATACCTCAAAATGTTGTTCCTATTTCTTGCTATATTTCCCCACATACTATAATATTATTTTGAGTTTCATCAACGTAGTTGATTAATAATTAAACTATCTTGATAATTTCTCGTGTACTTACTAAATAGCGCAATGAAAGTAATGTGATTTTGAGTACACACTGCAAAACATAGGGTGTTAAAATTAACACAGCCGGTGTTCTTGGAGGACCACACAAGAGGGTGTCAAAATTCAAACCTTTGGTGTTATTTTAACACAATTTGGTGTTAAAACACCACAACAAGAGTGTTAACATAAACACACACGTTGAATTTTGACATCCTTTTGGTGTGATCCTCCTAGAACACGGCGGTGTTAATGGGAAAACGGTCCCTCCCCTAGTTTTTGCAGTGCATGTAGAAAAATATTATTCACATTATCACCATCTCAATTACCCATATTTATGAATTTTACATTAAATTAAAGATTACTCATTAATGGAATGCAACCCGATTACCCTTCATTTTATTGAGTAGATAGAGGAAATTCTTTCCTTGTTCAATCGCATAACAAATATGTGTAATATAGAAAATTGTCATTCTGCATTTTCAATAATCACCACTTTGATAATCACAAAATTGCGAATTTGAATTAAGCAAATAAAGGGTGATGGCAGTACTCCATTATGGGCGAATACTGTGTCCGAGGTCAGAAAACTAAATAATGGGTGGACGAGGCGCAGGCGAAAACAGCGTATAATCAGAAAAATGCATTGTGACCCATATTGCAGAATAATGGGCGTAAACTGACCAATCAGAATGCTGCATTTTCAATAATGGGGAGCCAGCAGAGGTAAGAGAATTGAAATTAAACGTCGGAAGTTTTTGAAATACAATTTAAGCAGTGAGCCACCGCAGTAGAATGGCCGGCAAACTGCCATCTAACCTCAAAAGGGTTTGGTTTTTTTACTCATAGAAAGTTTCAACTATACACTATACGAGTGCTGCGACTCCAAAGTGAAACATAATACGCAATAGTCTGGTTTGGTGACAAAAAGAACATAATATCCATTAATGTTCAATTTCATTTGAAATTGTGCAAGAGGACCCTCCGTAAGTCCTTTTGTTTTTAACGATTTTTAGAAACATATTTGACAACTAATTGCAATATATCTTCCTATAGTTTTTCGTTATTGAGACTTAGAACTGATTTTCGTCCGAACCCTCGAAAATGAATATATACAAATATAAATGACTTGATCATTAAGATAAAGCTTTCGTCTTGACAATAAGCGATCTTTGGGATTCTCTTTTCTCTGCAAAAAAGTATCAAAATATACACCTCAATGCAATAAACAGATACATCACAACTTCTTCCACTTAACGTTTATGGAAGTTATGTCCAATAATTCCCAGGGTTTCAAACGTAAGACATACACTTTGGATGTCCTTAGTGTATTACACATGTAGGTCCGATGCTTCAATGTGGAAATACATACAGCAAAATGCTTTAAATTTTTGTCCAATTTCACCAGGCGTATAAAACGACTACAACTGGCGCTTTTATGTCGATTTTTTTTTCAGGGTATCAACCATTATCGTACAGTATTAATGAATTTGTGTTCAATTATCGTATTAAGTACTATGTTTACAGGAAAATAACTATACATTTTACGAGAAAATTCTGGCAGCAATTCTGCTAACAAAACCCCCATAAATACAAGCTTTACAGGTTTCCATTCAAAATTAATTATTTATACTTTTTATTTTTTTTATTTTTTTTATTTTTTTTATTTTTTTTATTTTTTTTAAATCAATTGCTAATTACCAAATTAAAAAAAATAGAACCTCATCAGCCCTCTTTCTAACCTCATTACCATTGGCATATTTTGCCGTAAGAGATGACGGCTATAAAATCATACCAATGCATAGTCATCTTATAGCTCCCTCCCAGGCCAAAGTATGTTTAACATTGTTCAATACCACCATCTGAAGCGATCGAATCGACTCTTTTTGATACGCCAAACAGGCCAATGCGTATTCGTCTCCTTTGACTTAGAACCAGAGGACGTTTGTTTAGTTTTTTTTTTGCAAACGACCCAATATTAAATTTGACAAGGAAAACAAGGATACTTGATTGAAAGCGTGCTCAAAATGAAGAACGGTTCAATGTCCATATGGTACACATAAAAAAATCATTTTCCTAAAATGTTTCAAATTTTAGATAGGCAAGTGCATAATTCTCCTAAAATTTCAACAATCGCCGATATCTCGAAATGTGACTTTTGGTCCGATGGGCCTGTTTGGAAGATTCGTGCGATTATGGGTTGGGGTTTGGTTTTTTTTTTTCCAACGCTACTATATAAAATGGCGGAGTCATTGTTTTCCAGTACTTCTAAAATTCGTCTAAATTGGCCCTAAATATGGACTCTTGTGGGTCATTTTGGGCAACTATATTAATGGTCCATATTTTAATATCTTACTATATGAATGAACCCATATTTTGGGACATAAATTGCGTCATATTTTGGGACCTTACTATATGAATGGGTCATATTTTCTGTACAAATAGCTTACTTCAAACTTGGACCCATTTTTTGGACCTTAATTTTGGGTGAATACCCCCCCACCGGGGGGAGCAGTCAGTCAAAATGTTGTTTTCTTTTTAAACTCTCCTGTAATTTTTCACACAATGTTATATTGGTCCAAATTGTGTTCAAAGATGTGAATTCAATTCAATGTTTTCCCCTTTACACAACGAAGTTTTGCTCTTTTTTTCAACTGAGATTTCCGTGTTTGAATATCAAATTGGAAACAATACTTGATTTTGTGAATCATTTAGCCATGTTGAGGGGGGTCCATAGAGAGAGAGAGAGCCCTTGTTGTGGGGTGTAGGGGGTGGGAGAACCCACACTGTTGTGCGACAAATACAATATTCCCTTCTGGATAAAGCTTCCTTTAACAGACCACGTAATGTTCCAGCTCAGCAAGCACGTTTCACACCTTGATTCAACTTATTTAGTGGATTACGTGTGTATGGAATTTGTCTTCCACTGAAAAGAATCAGCATTACTTATCATTGTTTTTATGTGAATAACAGACGATTTTTTTCATCAGTTTCAAATCGAATGGTTTGAAATTGAAATAAATGACCCTTGTGTTTTGAATGCAGAGATCGAATGAAATGAAGATGTTGGAGAACAATCGCAGACTGTACTACAAGATGTGGCCACGTGTTTAAAAATAATGTTAAGAAAATGGTTTAATGTAAAAAGGGTCCCAAAGATTCAGGTTTTCAAAAAATTCTACCAGATAAAATATCAAAAAACTAATCATTCCGTAACTTGCCAAACGAAATGAATGTTAAAACATTCTGGTTTACATGTTTCTTTTGAAAAAAAAAATGGGTCTATAGTTTCTTAGATACTTACAAAATAATACTGCAGTATACTATTCGTCTTGTTTTCTGTTGTGTTTTGTATGATTCGTCCTTTCAACTTCCGGACCCTCATTTATCTTGAGCTGTAACCATACGAATAGTTCTCATTTACACTAAACGATTAACATCGTGGTCACCACTACTAACCCGCATCCACTATGTTTTACTCCGTGTTAATAACATATCAACCACATTTGGTATCTATTTTAGAACAAACAGTTTTGTGTCCCGATTCACCAACAGCTTTTCAGATATAAAAAGCATAATATTTACACATTGATAATTAATGAGCGGCTCCTTAGGGCGTATGAAAGTCGATGTTATGTTTCACGTAAACCGGCCCCGTTTTATAATTTTATGCTCGCGTTGAGATGCTGAAATCAGGGACGTAGCCAGGGGGAAAAAATTGAAAAACAAAGTCCCGCTTGATGATGTTGAGGTCAAGCTTTGTCATGTTAAAGGTCCGTTTTGCCTTGTTAAAGTTTGCGGCTTGCGTAGATTTTGTTGTTAGAATGGTTGTGGGGCATGGTATATGTATGATTAAGTACTGTAATCCATTACATTGGCATGGGTGATGTTATTTTGCGGTGGATGATGTCTTCATCCCCCCCCCCGCCCCGTCTTCAGAATTGGAGACGACGGTGATTGTGAAAAAATTTGGGGTCAACGTGCGAGCGCAGCGACCGAAATAAATTGGTTTGTTGGTACGAAAGGTACGCTTCTGGCAAATCCGCACCCCCCCCCCCCACATAAATTCCTGGCTACGGCATGGCTGCTGAAATCCCTAAAAGGTACTATTTTGTATTTTAAAGAAAACTCAAGTTTCCTTGTGGAAAATCACATCTTGTGGATGGGATTTGTATAATTAAATTAAGAGAGGTTTCAAAAATATTTGTTAAATGTAGGGTGGTGGTTTGTCACAATATTGTAGCTATTAGAGCATGTTGAAGGCTGGGTGTGTGAAATGCGCTTTTCTTCAAAACTAATAATGAAATGAAATAGTATCATGATGATTTGCAAAAAATATTACGGGGAAACATCAACATGAATTTATTGGGCCTTATGTAAAGTTATTATCAGATATGTGATTCTGTTATGTTTGCAGTGCAGTTAAAATTACGGGGTCAGTGAACTGCATTTGTCAACAGTTGTTAATAAGGTTCAAGTAGGATTTATGTTTAATTGTGGCTGCCCACTGTTTCAACACTTTCGGTGTAATTATCAAGTAACAGTATAATAACAAAAGTATACGGGATCATAATTCCTAACTTGCCTATGATTTGTCCTATCGGCAAATGCAACTAAATGAGAGCAACGCACAAAAATTACGTGAGAGTCCACATACCCCCCCCCCAGCTTGAGTGGCAATTTTAAGTTTATTTTTTTAATTCCAAATGTTTCAAATATACTTTCCCATCAAAATCCCCATAAAAGGACACATCCATGCGCCCAGGCATCTAAAACTGCGACCTTACATGAGTGAAGGGAGATTCTTAAACGCGTAACGTTATCTGCTGACATTAAAGGCCATGGAACGATCGCTAATAGCCCTGTCCCCAGAAGCCCCGATTTTACCCGGAAGTGGTTCAACATTGTGGTGATCAGAGAAGCTACTATTTTTACCATTTACCCTAGTGAAATCTTAGAGCCAAATGATGTTTGGTTGGAAGTATGAACGAAAAATGGCCCCATTTTGGGTCGACCAATATTAATATTAAAACAGTAATCTATGGGAGTTAAAATCACGTTTTAGCTCTCGCATCAATAGGATTGAAATATCGGCGCGAAAAGTTACATATGAGGTTTTGGAGTGAAGCCATATATCAAACATGAAAACTTCTTATCCTTAAATCGGGCAAATCCCCTTTAATAATGCATGCGAAACGTGAAATCGATTGATTTAAGGGACATAATGGCATGAAAAACATTGCAGGCCAAAGAAATCACTTTCACCAATTTGAAAACACTTAGAAGTTTTGACATTCTGTAAAAACAGTAAGGAGGTCATGACAGTTGGTAGCAACTGATATACGGGAAATTTTTTCAAAGGTGTGACACCCATGCCAGAATTTACAGTGTACCAGCATGTTTTGTGATACAATCCAAAAGCATTGAGACCAGGTGTGTTGTAGAAGAAAATTTGGTCCGGGCCCCGTAATCATAGTCCGGCTAAAACGGTAAAAGAATAGATGATGGTGAGGTGACGTCAACGCCGGGCAACGAACAAAAGCACTGCCCGGCAGTATGCGTGAGCACACACTGTTTGCAGGGTTTGCTGATATAGACAATCCGACCAGCCAAATGTTGGTCAGAATTGATCCGCATTACTGGGGGGGGGGGGGGGCTTCAACCCAAAAATAACCAACTCTTTTGTACGTCTGTACCAAGTATAATTTCAAAAGCTACACTTAATCTGCACATTTGGGTGAATTCAAGCAGGAAGCACCCCATCTATGGGCGCATGGAAGGTGTTGGAATGTGTAAAACTGGATAGTGTATATACCAGTTAACATCCTACTTCACGTCGAATTGTTGCCTGCGAATCCATTCCTGCGAATCGTATGGGGCATATTAAAACGCTAACAGATAAAATTGGCCCCAGTGTGTAACTGTCAGCCCGACCTATTTCAATATATACCAATGCCTTAACATGTTTACAAACCTTGCTGTTAACTGGTCTATTCTTCTACACCTCTAAACATGTCATTAGACCATGTGCTAACTTGTGTTTGTAAACATTGACGTCAACTCATCTAGGTCACTCGATTCCGTTGACTTCACGGCAACATTTAGCTTCACGCTTTAGTCCGTTGTCTATGGAGCCCGGGCTGTGGCTCCCGGCTAACATAAATGCTTTCACAGCCGGTGTGAAAGCAGATATAGGTCCGGCGGGGCCATATCAGGGGCTCCATAGACGATACCGTAATAAAGCGTGAAACTAATGTTACGTTAAATTCCCACTGAATCGATTGGCCCGAATTTTTCACCATTGTTCCCTACTATGAGTCCGCCGGACAATTATTACTTCTACGGCTACGGACGCCGGGATTCAGACATTGTACCCGATATTGATCTGGCATTGAAAGCAAGTATATGGGCCGGTATTAGCACATATAAAATAAGAATGATCTGAGAGACGACTGCTTTTGATAAATGCTGGCAGTAATGGTCGGCATCCTCAGTCTGAGAAGTTGAAGCTTCCAAGGAAATAACATTAGTTTACTACTTTTCCTTTTTTTCCTACAAATGTAAACCGCCAATTGTTTTCATTGGGTTGGAGTAAGGGTCCATGTCATATCTGAATATTTTTTAATATGGCATTATGATCCCTTTGAATAATTCACTTCACTAGTTCACTTCTTAACCACTCCAGTGCTGTGTCTATATGTGCCCTCCTCTGTTTCATCCTCGCTTCTGACATCGTCATCATGATCACCATTCACTCCATGAATTCCATTCATACATTAGTCTTCCTCTCGTGATAAAAGTGATTCTTTAACACTTCTTTTTCCATTGCAAAATTGAGGCCCTCTTTGGATAATTGTAGCTTTGTTGTTACCGTACCCCGTTTTGTTTTTTGTTTTTTTTAGTTTGTCCAGCCCCCTCCCGTGCTTCGTCATTTTCGACAATAGTTGGAAGGTCTCGGAGGGCCACGAACTTCAGGGAACTGGAACTGTTTTTGCGTGTGGCCTTGGTGTCGCTACTTCCAGAGACCCCATAACTGGGAAGAGGTCTTGACACTTGCAGGGAAACGAATCAGCTTCGAATTCCTGACAACGTTCCTTAGTCATCTGCTTAACTTAAAAACTAACCACTTCTACCACTCTAAAGACCTTGATGAAATGCTGGGCACTCTGAAATAAAAGCCAAGAAAAAAAAATCAAGTTCCCTTTGCCTATGCAAATTACCATAACAAGTGGGGGCTCGTCCGGGAAAATTCTATCACTGTATCACGTGGAATGCCAAGCTCAGAAATGGCATTTAACAAACACAAACAAATGAGCCTTGTGCAAATCTGGATTTGATAAAACAATACAAACAATACAATGTTACTTTATTTTTGTGGTCAAATGATTGGTTCAAGAATTTGAAATGTCCAAACACACTGTAATACAAATTACATTTCATAGGTAATAATAAATACAAGGATGTTTTTAATATTAAAGTTCTCACTTAGTCAAGAAGTGTCCACTTTGTTGTGATGGCTGAGGTCTAGAATTCAAAAGTTTTGCAGTTCAACTATTAGGCTATTATGTCTTAACCGCAAAGATTTGAAAATGGTGCAAATCCGTAGGTATATTCTTCAGAAAAAGAAGGGGAAGACGCGAGATTTCTAAATTGTCTAAAATTTCAAGAAAAGAATTCCCCAATTCTTCGATGTAAATATTCACCAATCTCTTAAGACAATAAAAACACGTTTTTGGAGAGTGCTCCAAACTTTCACGTTCTTTGTATTTTTTGCACAGTTGTGTTGGTAATTGTCTACTAACTATACCTATTAACATGATTAACCCTCGTCCAACCAAGGGTTTTTGTACTACGTTTACGACCAAGGGGAGTGGGGGGCGGTTACCACTACCTCCCCGATTTTTCCGTAATTACGCGAAAATTGACGCCAGGTAATCATTAAGGTAATCGCCTGCTCTCCCTGCTTAGAGAAACCACTTAAGTTAATAGGAATCCATTGGTAAATGCTCTCTAATGTAAGGCGAGTAGAAGATTGGGACAAGAGTGAAAGAGTGAAATGGAGGACAACACCTTATGAGTGGTAAAATTTCACTTGAAATGACGTGAAATTTGAATTGTTCACGCCCCTAAACCGATGAATATTATCATAAAAACGTTAACTTTCATCCTTTCAGAAGTGTGTTTCTACTCAAAAACGTGTTTTCCCTCATTTAACTCCCTGGAAATGAGGGGAAATTCACTCGTTTACATTTAAGAGTGCCAAAGTACAGCCACCCGGGACTATGGATTGGGCGTTGAAACGGTTAAACAACATCCTCGGAGCAATTCGAGTTATCTCTAATTATCAAGATATGTTACATCAATAAATACCTTTCGATGAAAACTCAAAGGATATCGCAATGATTGAACACGTTTCCATGTTACGTTTGAATGGGGCTCCTGACTCCACATTACTTTCATCAATTTTAACAGCCATCTCGGCTAACTTACCCTCCTTAGGCAATGCAGTTTTGGTTAAATTATGTCCAGTTTTAACACCTCATACGGTACTCGCGATCTCACAAAGAGGGGCCAATAATAGCCATTTAATCTCAAAATGTCTTATGACCGACTCATATCCCAGACTTGCTGGAGATATAAGGTTTTTGAACGGGTTAATTATAGCCGAAATACATCATAATTTATATAAAGTAAATTCCCAGGGTAATTATCCAAGGCATGGTGCCCAATCAATCCGTTTTAAATGTAAATACTTCCTCTATTTCGAAATAAATGCCATTTTCCTCTACTTGGACATGAAATGTATTTTTATATTGTCCAAATAACAAAATGTTTCGAGCCAGCATTTTAACGGCTCATTTTGGTTCAAGGTTAGAAGGAATTCCGTTTACAGAGTAGTTCTCTTTTAAAAACAAATGACACTTCTTTTGAAATTGAAACACACACACACACAGTATGCCTGCATGCGTTAATTCATTTGTGAAAATAAAATGCTGTAAGTAGGGGGGTTTTTTTTTTTCATAATTCCATCTTGGATAAGATTATCTATAACCTGCCGCGCTATTGTTACCATTTTAATATGAAAAGCACCATCAGTTGTTTATTTTTTTAATTGTATAAGTCCATTTTGCTCTTTAACACCCCTCGCCTATACCTAAGGAGGTGTTACCCCTTCTAATTTTTATTTTTTTCGCCCTACGAAAAACCCCATTTGTGGTGTCAATGATTTAAAGAAGACACTGTCACATTTGAAAATAGTGCGCCCCTCAATATTTTCAAATCGGATATTTTTGCATGGTGTAAAAGGCTTTTATATACCAAAGCCCTCACCCGAAATGATTAAGACCAACATAAGCTTCCTATGGTTTTTGTTAAACCGCACGATTTTAATAATTTAACGTCGCCCTGCGACGTTAAATTCAACAAGACTAAGAAATGGCCGCTTAACCCAGACACCACGCCGTATGCATGTTTCCCACGCTCATGCACACTGATCGGTCTATAACCTTTTGTGGTGTTTAACTATAACCTTTGGTGGTTTAATATCAGTGAGTACGAGTCAAAAATATTCATGTAATATACACATTTGTTGATTAAAGTTATGGAAAACTTAAAAGTTGGCCTACAAATTACCTGGATGTCTTTATCCTCATATCAATGTCCCTATCTGTTTTGGGGTATGTTATTTTTATGTGTAAAATATATCTCTGTTCTTCCAATGGCCTAGACCATCATTTGAGAGCAAATTTAAGAAATTTCATATTTTGTGAAAATGTGCCAGTGCCGCTTTAATGTAATTGTCTCTTGACATCTTATGCTCCTTTCATGCAAAACCAAACACCCACCGGGGTATAAGGTACAGGGTGATCCCAAAGTAATGGATGGGGGAAACAACCCCTTCCGGAGAGAGGTACCAACACGCCTTGTACGACGCAGAAATATGAGAATAAAAAAGCACTGACGAATACCCTAACATAGTAAACCTATCCACAAATATCAACCAATTTTAGGGTACATATGCTATTGTGCCGCCAAAATATCTGTCGAGCATTTCCCGGCAATTATTAAGAATATGATGGAGTGTAACCTTACATTTACAAAGGCTAGTTGTCTTGGAGTCTTTTGCCCCAACGTTTAAGATTTGTAAAGGACGGGAGGAATCTACACAATACATGCATTAATCAACCGCGTTAATTTATAAACCGCTTAAACATGTATACATCGAGCGCCCTGCGTCCGGTGCACAATTCATCAGCTAGTATGGCCAATAATGGCCCTCTTACTTCCCTGTGCCCAATGAAAATTAGATTCCCTGTGTGTACAATCAGGTGTTCATACTATTGTTGTATAATTTGGAGCATTTTTCTCTTAAGCTAAATGTTTATTAAACACTTACGGAATACGCAATATATTATGTTCACGCGAAAGAAAATAAACTGAAAATATTTCAAAGTGCAAACAAATCAATTATGTAGACTACTTGAGCATATAAAACACAAATATAAATTTTTCAGACTCTTAAGATGTATTTAGCAAAATACGAAACATTGTAAGAAAACAGCGAAATATATGTATCATGCATGTTTTAAATATTTGGTGAGCTAATTTGCATAATTTATGCACAAATAGAAAATACATTTTAAGTTTATAGTAGATGGTATGAATGGACACGATGCTTAGAGCCAGGGATTTCGTTCAAACGTCGCCAGTAACCAGTAACATTGCATATTTGATTGGCTAATTTGCTAATTGGCTAATGTTATATCAAAAACGTCTGGGACACAAAACATTGAAAAAGAGCAGATTTCTGGCATACAACTTGTCCTAAAATGCAAATATCGTATATAACTTAATAGTTTCCCTAACGTTTTTTTCAAGGTTGTAAAAAAAGTTGTAAATTCAGTCCGAAATATCTCAGTTTTTAAATATAAAAAAAAAATCGTTTAGAGTCCAAAAGATGTAATGGGAATAATAAAAAACATAGGCATTTTGGGATATAACTAGCCACAAAAATATAAATATCTTACGAACAACTTAGTTTCGTAGAGGAAAACATTTCAAGGTATTCCCTTTCTACTAAAACATTTTTAAATGTGCAAAGTCAGTCAGAAACATCCGAATGTAAATGTATTTTTACATATTAAAAGAATTAAACAAATGTAGAATTGAATAGATAACTACAACAATGGAGAAAACGTTTCAATAAGATGCACAAAATAGAAAATACATTGTTATTTTTACACTCCAAATTCTTTGGGCATTTAGCTTCACTAGGTGATCGTGAAAACAGGTAGTTTTTCGAGAACCCTTGTAATAAACATAGCACCATCACAATGTCAAATGCATATGTTAACAATACTGAACTTAATATAATAATGAACTATTTAATTAAAAATTAGCCGTACTCCCTCCATTATAAATCATTTTACGGGAAACTTATTAATATCCACTTACACTTTTTCTAAGCAGTCATATTAAATCTCAAACAACTCATTCCTTCGCCTCCAAACACATTATCAAGCAGAAGTCTTATCATAATCCATGTTACATTATTTGCCACAATCACATTGTAAAATCACACACAGATGCGTTAACATTATACTTCTGGCGTGATACAATCCCGGCGTGAAGTTCAAGTTTCTGCGTTCAGAGTTTATGGTCATGTGGTCTTCCCCCTAAACCATGATCTTTCTTCGCGTCGTGTGTACGAATGTAACCCACTTCAAGCTTAAATTTTGGCCAGAGGCTCGCTTTTAACAGATTTCAGGTGCACCCTGTATCGTCAACACGGACCAAAGTGTGTAATTGTTCAACTTAATAACAAATTTAACAAGCTAAATTAGAAAATAGCGAGTTTAATATGATGATTATAATTTCCGGGAAGAGGATGAGTTATATCCAGAGTGCAATGTGTTTGGGGTGTATAATAATTATAATAGGGCTGTTTTGATATTAGATTGTATCGGTGCGCCATGGCTACAGAGCGCATAGCTATGTAGCCATTGCGCGTATGTTCAGGGGTATTATGTTTGATAGAGATTACTTTTTTGCAGGGGAAGTTTCTGAGTTTTGAGTTATGCACAGGTAATTACAAAGCATGATTGATTGGAACTTCAATATTTTTTCTTAATTTATTATGATGATATTACTAGATCTTTTGAACAATGGTTAAGAGATTGTTTTTTTAATGTCACGGGACCGCAGACGGCCTATTAAATGCATGTAGCATTCACAAATTACCGTTTTGAATCCCCAATGCACAAATCGAGCAATCGTGTCTACCCTCCACTGTAAGAACCACGTGTATAGTCTCACATCTTGATCGATTACGCTGGGACAACGGAGATACAGAATTCTTGCTGCTTTGCCCGTATTGTAGTTATAAACTGTAACGAGATGAATAGTTTGTGGTCACGTGTCAGGTACCGTCACGGTGCAGGTATCAGATATCATTTGCTCTTCGGGGGGGCGACCTATATATATAAATCCGACTATGTTAATCAAGGTCTTACATGACCTCTCTGCCCAAAGTGCGATTAGTTTTTTTCCAAGACACCGTGTATTATGTCTAAACAGTTACAACATTTAACCTTTTCCCTCACTTGACCGACACGATGACGAATAATCGGTTGCTTTTCACTGTAGGGAACGTACTCATTGTTACCTGAATGGGTCCCCCAAGCAAAAATAAGAACCATCAATGCCGTGCTCCATCAAATCTTTAGTTTTTCCAAAAATGGCGTAGGCCAGAATAAAATTCCTTTTTAAGATTCAACATCTTATATTGTGCTTGAATAATTAATAGTCAATGTCCCCGCCTGAATGTGAAAAAGATGGGCCATAAGTCTACAAACTGAAAACAAGTCAGCCGCCTAAATACCCTTACGTGGACTGAATGAGCCGACGGATCCCCGTGTTAGTTTGAGCAGGCTACAGCCACTTGCGCGCGCTGCGGGGGTTATGCGTAGTATGTCAAAAAGCTTGTTCAAATCCATTTGCCCAGAAGTATCAACATTCGAAGTATCAACAAAAAATATACCCTGGCTTTACCTATTTAAAGATATGATTATGTTTCACTCGGGTGACATTAAAAGTTTTGCAATATTTTTATATTTCCCATCATAACAAAATGGGTTACAACTCTTTTATTAAATCCAGTTGCATTTGGGGAATTCCTAACATACATTGACTACAATTAACGTTGGCAAGTGAATTATTTTGGCATCAAAATGTCGAGGGGGATCCCATGAACCCAGGATTTCGTTTTTGCAAGTCCATGTTTTAGCGCTCAATTATTTTTGCCCAATATTTTACTAACTGCTTAAATGTTCAGTTGCGCATACATTGTTTTGCCCCTTATGCGTACTGAGTAACTTTTTTGAATTTCTATTTCAGCAATGTAGGCCCCTAAGTTATATTTTAATGTCCTACTATTGTGAGCCAAATTTCTGGAACAATTCCTTCGAAAAATTGGATTTTTCATTTGGGGCGGGATAAGTTGCTGTGCCATCATAAAATGGTTTTTGGACAGCCATTCTGAATCTGTATAGCCCGATTTACATGTTGTTATGTCATTAGTTGTCGTGTTAATGTACCCCATAAATGACGAGAGTTTTGGTAAAAATCCCAACGCTAGTATTTTCAGTGGGTCCCTTTCTAACCGGGCCACTTAATGTTAATAGATATGTGTTAAATATGCCTCAATATTATTATTTAATTTACTAAATACGCATTTGGGTATTACTCCTGATGTATTCTGGGTTTAAGACACCGATACAGAATTGTAAATACATACTGAACAGCATGTTTCAATCTCCGGATATACCTGCATTTAAATTAGAGTATCAACTTTAATATCTACTACGACAGGAGTGCAGCCCACTCGATTCTTTTCACCTCGGTATTCCGAAACCTTCAAAATATCCACTGTATACTATATGTCCATTTAACATTGAAAAAGAGGAAAATTCCTTTTAGTCAACAATTTTTATGCGTACTACATAGACGGTTTGTTGTAATTCATATTTATGAAGCGTTTAAGTACCGTGCTGTCCAACACGGTCAATTTTTTTGAATGGTTCGCAAATTTTCGTCATTTGTTGTCTTGAAATCAATTGTCGATGTATAAATTATGTATCAAAATGATATAGTACCACCCGAGATTAATTCGTTGTTTAAAAATGTTCGTTCATATCACTCTCACACGAGGTGAGTAAACTTAATCTCGTCTCTTTCACCCCCCAAAAAAGGATACGACAAGATCTTTAATGATCACTCTCACTCGCCCTAAAACGATGTCTGCTTAAAGGAATAAACCGTATTGTTTTTATTCCGTTATAGGTTTCCGAATTCATAATGTGTCAGAAAAAAGTGGGTTCCGTGGTCAGGTTTCGGAAACGCCACCTTTCCTGTCTGGAAGATAAAACTGGACAAATAGTTAAGCTTTGGTCCTTAAAATTGGGCAATATCTTAATTCCGTGGTCCTTACACAAAATTTAATGTATCACTGTTTTTGATTAGTTTTTTTTTCCTATGTTTTTGTTTTATTTCACAAGGGAACATATGAAACCATGTAATAAAGGGCGGAACTTTGAATTTGTTCTGAATGAAATAAAAGAACTTGACTTGAAAAAAAATTAATCTTGAAACTTTACCTGAGGGCATTTGGTACTTTGGGAAGGTTTTGGGATGCCTTTCTTTGTTTCTTTCTTTACTCCTTTATTTATTTCTTTATTCCTTTCTCTATTTCTTGATTTCTGTAACCTTAGTGCGGATGTGTCCTGGCCAAAATGAAAGCTAACAACCTCTCTGTTGAACCCGAGAAATAATGTATTGAAACTCCTATCAAGACAGCCTCAAGGCCTCCCTATATAATACTCCGTAGAAAATGAAATCCCATTCCTCTATAACACGAATCTTTAATGAAGAAACTATTGTCTCGTAAAGTTTAATTGGTACTCCATATTGACAGCCGCGAAAACAGTACAAACTTACAGTTTGAACTTAAAGGAAATATGCCATGATTCTGAATATTTGGAAAATTTGGTATGAAAACGATTCCGACCACTCCCACATCGCAGGCAATGGTGACGTCAAAGTGATGACCATCCATAATTTACGGCCATCATTTCGCAGTGTTTCCACTTTCCTATAACTGCGATCGATGTGATTTATATCAATAATAATTAAAACACAACGAAAGAACAATGTTGTCATTCTGTAACTTATTTTCAAATGTTATTATTACTTTCATTAATCCATCATATTACAGTGTCAGCAATAACAATCGAGTCAACACGATGTTTTGGTCATCACTTTGACGTCACGAGGAGAGCAAAATTGGCGCTTTGATCAATGAATCAGTGGCTAAACAATCCGCCGTTTCTCGTAATGTCAAAAAAGCAATAATTACGATTCTCTCTATGTTTGTTAATTTTAACAAAATCAATTGTATTATTTTTTTTCGGGAATTCGTGATGTATGTACATATATTTTATGAATGTAAGTCAAACTGAGCTTGACAAAAATCTTGACATATTTCCTTTAATGAAATAATTTAGTTTTATACTGTGAGCGATTCCTGTGTGAGCACGGTCAAAATTACAACTTACAAGTAAAGTAATCGCTGCAGAGTAACACTGAGTGACGGGTGATTGATTATTGATAAAGCTCGCCGACATGAATAGGGATTCATCATAGATCGTCCAGGAAAAAGATCGTCCGGGAAAATACCGTTAGACCTGCATGACTGAGCCGGCTTCCTCTATGAATACGCGGATCCTGGGGTCCATCGCCCCTTGCATAGTGCATGCAGTGACCATTAAATTATATTTATACAAATTCGTTTATTGAAATGAGTTGATCCAGCACTTTCTAAATCCAAGAATCGGAAAATGAGCTGTACTGAAAAACCTATGGATCCACGTATTCCAAATTTCTTGCTTTGATATTACCAAAGTATTATATTTTAAGTTCTAACAACTTATTTTAATAATATGCACAAGATTATCGTGTTTGTTTCAACAGTCTCTGACGTTGTTTATGGTGTAAGCTGATTATAGTGAATATTGGGACAAGGTTGTCGGTTGATATAACAAACAAGTTTGTATGATAAACACTAGTTTACGTATGTCAGATCAACCACATTGAAACACATAAGCAAGCTATTACTGGAAAACAAGAATGTGACGTAGTATTTTTTTTTTCATTTTAAATATATACGTCATTCATTTCTTATGGCATACCCTGTATCAGTCAACAGGTCTTGAGCGAGGCATATTCGTTTACACATAACCATTGAGATGAGAAATAACTCCGGCAGCATATTCGAAAGTTTAAACCCATCCATTTTTTTTCTGACTCTACACATCTGGGTAACTTGCATCAGTTTCTATTCACGTCAAATCAATAAAGCGTGAACAAGACAGAATCATTGGTTTACAACTTTTACTGTAAAATGGAAAATTTGGCTTTTATACTCATACTCAAGTGCTATAAGGCAAATGATAATTAAGTCCATCTTTCTATTCATCAAGCAGTGTATAATATATTTTTTCATCGCGAACTATTTCTGCAATTATGTATGTTCAAGAACTGCATAACACATGCAATATAATGTATATAAGGCAAGTCAATCAAGAGGAGAGAGTGCTAGAGACTCGCGCGATTCAAAATTCGTTAAAAGTTTGCTCTTCATTGATGGAGTTTGAGTATGAGTTTAAAAGCAATTTCTTAACTATTTTTTACTAAACTGCAATATAAATAGGTATACTTTTGAAATCAGCCTGCACAACACCAACTGTACACCCACCCACCCACCGGACATTCGCCCATACAGTGGCGAAGCGTCTATAGGACACGAGATGCACAGATATCGGATGTTGGGCTAATTCAGGATTATTGCTCTATATTTAAAAGCCGGGATTTAAAGCAAATTATCCGAAATGGTACTCCTAGGTAAATGTACCA